>JAXCGZ010007625.1:137500-140000 GCA_037179515.1 Halocaridina rubra
GCTTTTAAGGTTTTACTTAGAACACATGTGGTTTTCGAGAAAGGAATGCGGAAGTGACCATTCGATCTCCCAACCTCGTTATTGTAAATCTGTAGTAATTGTACTGAGCTTTGATATTTTAAAGTACGTGTAAAATCATTTTTATATAAATTTCTTAGAGCGTAAGAAATCGAGTGTTACGATTGCGCCTGTTTTTAAGTTTTTTTTCTTTTTTTGTTTGTTTTTATCCGCGGGAGTAATGTTTTAGCGAAAGAAAAACATAAATGACCGATCGTTCTTTTTGTGTTATGATGATGGGAAATTAATCTTACGATACGTGTGTGGCATGTTTTTTCTGAAGAATAAGAAATTTCGTGATATTAGTTAGAGATGAGTTTTTTATTTCACGCTATGCAGGCGAAAGTAACAGTAAATTAGAGTAGTTTGTGCTGTCCTAGAATAGGGAAGGTTTTTCAGTGTCACCCAAACGTAGCTTCAAGGGAGTAGAATGTTTGTTTGTTCGTTAGAATGGGACTTAGGACTGGTGAGGAAGTCTGTGACCGCACGGCTCAGCCGAGATTTCACCTTTACTCTTCTTCAGAGAGACCGGGAAAGGAAAACCAACATGTTGTAAATAAAAGGGAATTTTACAGAAAGGGAATGCAAGTTTGAATGTGAGCGCATGTGAGCGAATGAGTATAATGAGTGTAATAGGGGTATAATGGGGGGGGTTGCTCTAGGGGGTGAAATCGCGGAAAGCACCGTTAAGAAGCATGATTGGGGAGTCTGCGAGGATCGTTCCCCTGCTCCGCCAGGTCCTTCTGCATGCCATATCAGAGTGTATTTATGGGAGGTGATGCGCTGTTGCAATATCTAGTGAGGGATATGGATGAGAAGGTAATTCTCCACCTGCCCAGATATGGTTGAAATGCCGAGTTTGTTTTATTTTTGTTTTGTCCCCTACTCCGCCGTTGAGATTATTATTCGATTTCCGAGAGATTCCAAGATAGATGTTACGTGATAAAGGACGTGAATCTATGAATGATTCTTTATTTTCTTTGCTAGCTGCAGTATATACATTATTTGTCTGAAGAGATATGTTAGATTGATAAAGTAAAACTTTGCGAGTTTTAGCCATGATAATGTTTTATCAAAATTATTTCGGCTTGGTCATAAAGAAAGAGTGAGAGCTGACACGAAATGACAACAAGAATGTTACACAGCTGTATCCCGTATTTGAGAGAGCAGATATAAGTCAAATTCGAGATAGTAAAAGAAGATATATATTTTATGTTTGAATTGTTTATGTACAACTCCGTACGAGATTTTGAAGTTTAAGCAAAATGCATTCCTTACTGTTGAGAATGAAATATACTTTTTGTTTTTATTATTGCATACACAGAGATAGACTTTTTATATTCTTAGGTACCCGTTTTCGTTATAGTTCTTTTTGTATTGAAGAAATCTTTAAAATCTTACTTAAAGGATTCTGAAAAGATTATCTAGAGATAACCATGGTTAATCCCTAGCCTTTTCATGAATTTTAGATTACAATCGGGCTAATTAAAGATAATTGAGATTATTAGAGATTATTTGCTGAGTTTTAAAGTTAAAATTAATGACACTTAAGTCCTTTTTAAGAAGTTGTTACGAAAAGGATATTTGTACTTTTGTTGATAGTAGTAGGGATAGTGTCACATATGATTTTAATCAGAGTGGGTGCGCTTCGACTTAACCCTCTGATTTATAGCATGAAAAGAGAGAGATTGTCATTATAGACAAGGATGTGTATGCCGTTACAGTAAAGTCCTTATCAAGATTAAACAGAGAGGAATGGATTTATGCTTCGACAGTTCTGCAGTTGTACACTAAGTTCTTTTTGCTTTTGTTTTTGTTAATGAGGGAATGAGAATAGCCGCTGACAATAAACGTAAGACTCTATCGATAGTCATTGCTAACGTTTGTTCACGTTCATTTGTTTATTTATTTTTATTATTAGAGATACTCTGCGACGATTTTTTATTTTCACTACAAGTTGAAGGGCGAAGGCAAGTCTCAGCTGACTTGTGAGTGGAAACCGCAACGTATTTCACGGTCGCCCAGTCTCTCTCTCTCTCTCTCTCTCTCTCTCTCTCTTCTACCTTTCACTCGACTCTGAAACTGACAGAGGCCTCTCCTGCTGCTAACAGAACGTTGCCGTCTTTGATTTTTTTTTTGTGTGTTTTTTTCCAGCGAAGCTAGGCGATAATTGTGCCTACATTTTATTGCAGTCAATAGATTGTTGCATGCTGTTATTGCATAAATACTGATAAGACATCGGTAGTACCGCCATTTGCATAAATAAATTTTGCCACATGTCGCAACTGTTTAGAGAATAGATAGAACTCCCATTGACAAATTGTGGAGCCAGCAAGTTGCCACTTATGCTATATATATATACATTGATTATGACAGCAGGAATTTGAATATTAAAGGAGACTGTGTTAGAATAAGCATCACTATGAAGTATAAGTATAGAACT
>JAXCGZ010007625.1:152500-162041 GCA_037179515.1 Halocaridina rubra
TCTCAGAAAATTACGTACTGTACACCTATAAATAACGAAGATATTTTAAACACAATTCCTTACCTTAGAATGAAGGTTAAAAATCAGAGCATGGGCAAAATGAGCATCCTGTAGTAAAAGGAATGACCTCAGGGCTGCAAAATGTCCAAGTAGGCTCTCTTGTACAAGTACTTCACTTAAGAGACAACTGTTCACAAGTCGGCTCCTATTAAAAGAATGATCAAAGTAATGTAAACACTATAGTGCTTATACCACAATCACATATTTTGTAGTTAATAGATTTTACAAATAATGGTCTCCCTAGTCTGTGGTTTCACTCTCTGAAGTTTTATATATCTGCAATCGACTGTGGTGCAAAATTATTAAGTGAAAAATTCCTAAAATAAATAATTCAAAAGGGGATATAGAGGTCTATCTCCTATGGATAAGGGAGAGAGAATTACAATTAAATTACCAAGACTCCCATATATATATATAGGTTTCACTGATTAATATGAACTACTAAAAATGAAAGGGAGCAATGCCTAAAAGACTTACTGTATTGCTAGATGAGTTCTGATAGAACGTATAAAATTGACAGGGAAGCAAGCCAGGTCGCCACTGGAAATACATGGCAACGTCTCTATGGATTTCCGAATATTTTCTACAGTCGATGATGGCCTGCCATCCAGTGCAGGCACCTTCTCTGCTACAATTATATATATAAACGAAATAATCACAACAAATATCGCAACACTACATACAATAGCTCAGATTTATATTCCAGGTAAAGTGTTTAAACTGTCAATACGATATCCATAATTTTTTTACACATACAAACAGTAACTTACACAGTTCAGATGGGTGGCCACGACTACAGTAATAGAAGTAAGGTAGCAGGACTTTACTATACTCTGTTCATCCCTTTTGTGGCAAGGAAAAAGAGGCAAGGAAAAAGTTTAAGTTCAAAAATTTCTAGCCTCCTACTCCATCATCCCACTTCAATGCTCTTAAGACATGCAATGAATGTTACAGTAAAAGAACATATACTCACCTCTCAATATAAAATCATATTGAGTGTATGCATCAGGCTTCACGGTGCAAGGAGCAGGTGCAAACTGTTCTTCAGTGCTGGGCATTTCACTAAGATCCAAAGAGACTGGAGACACAGGTTCCTGAATGAAATATGTGCATTTCATTATAAATTCAAACTACACAGTTCAATATTATGACCCTTGATATAATGTTTGCAAATTATCCAATACACACAAAGCTGCAGGAGTAGAAAAGTTAAATTCTTCGAAAACATTACTTATAATCAACACAGGACTCTCTCCAAAACTGTTTAAAGGAATTTGTGACTTAGTTGCAGTCTCATGGAGGTAAACTACGCCACTTATGATAAAATAATCGCACAACAATAAATATTTTTGTGCAGATATTTGTAAAAAATTTACATATGAGGCTAAAAATACAAAAGCACTGCACCTTTTTGAAGCTCTCTTTTCAACTATAATTGACATGTAGGGAACTTTAGTTTCTCAGAACAATTCTTATTAGAATTAGATGTTTAAAAAATCCACTGTATAACCAAAATTAACCAAACCTGTAAAAATGATACAGACTTTATAAAAATGGTCATGATACCATATTGTACTATTATATCCCATTATTTCAAATCTCAAGATATGAACTTTGTTTGCTTGAGAATTTCAGCAAAAATTAGAACAACAATATCTTTCACTATAATGGCTTTTATTTAGAAGCAAAGATTTATTAAACAAGTTAAATTTATAGACGCTATGAAAGGACAGATATCACTATAGTTTTTCCACTATATTAAATATATATTAGCGCATATACCACATTGATTAAGAATGCAGTAGGCTAAAACTCTGATCCTCTGTTATGTCAACCTGTCTAAAACCAAGCAACAGAGGCTCCTGGCACAAACTAAAGGTTAAAGGCTTCAGGTCTCTACTAAATGGTAGCGGCAAGGGACAGTGATAGCACTAGAGTCAGACTATATACTAACCATAAAACCAGGGCCAATGCTAAGGCAAAAAATATATATATACCAATAAAATCTTATTGGCTTATGAGAATAAGTAAAGTTAAATAGCACTTGTGAAACACACTTATATTCAACTTTTGTATTATCATTTATCATATTAACTTAGACATTCATTCTTTTCTCTTTAGTAGTGTTATCCTTACTAAAATTAATAGCAAGATAATGACGGACTTTTATTAAATCACCCAATGGAAGGGAGTCTTAACTACAAAATTAATCTTTGTCCTTTATATTTTCATTATATACAGTATATTTTTAATATTGGGGACTGCTGTAACGTAGCAGTAGGATATTGGACTCTGGAGGTAACCAACCCGATTTTGAGCCCACAGCTGGCTCAATCCTTCTGTGTCCATCCCCAAATGAGAACTAATGGGGAAACAAGAAACAGGTAAAAAAAAATTATCTTTTATAAGTTTGAAGTAGATGTGCAAAGAAATATATAGCCTCTTAACATTCCTTATAAAGCAAGAAATAAGTATGATAAAATTATACTGGATGGGTACAACCTGGTCATTGGAAATAACTAAAACATATAAATATCTAAAATAAAATACTGATAAATGAACATTTAAATGTTATAATCTACCTTAAGTAAATGCAAGCCCACTAGTCTATTTTTTTACAAAAAATATAATAATAATAATAATAATAATAATAATAATAATAATAAGAAGAAGAAGAAGAAGAAGAAGAAGAAGAAGAAGAAGAAGAAGAAGAAGAAGAAGAAGAAGAAGAAGAAGAAGAAGAAGAAGAAGAAGAAGAAGAAGAAGAGAAGGAGAAGGAGAAGGAGGAGGAGGAGGAGGAGGAGGAGGAGGAGGAGGAGGAGAAGGAGAAGGAGAAGGAGAAGGAGAAGAAGAAGAAGAAGAAGAAGAAGAAGAAGAAGAAGTAGTAGTAGTAGTAGTAGTAGTAGTAGTAGTAGTAGTAGTAGTAGTAGTAGTAGTAGTAGTAGTAGTAGTAGTAGAAGAAGAAGAAGAAGAAGAAGAAGAAGAAGAAGAAGAAGAAGAAGAAGAAAAAGAAGAAGAAGAATTACTATTATAATAAAAATATTAATAACAATAAAAATAATAAAGTGCCGATATTCTTAATAATATTATGCTCCAAAATTCATTCCATGCAGAGAGATTCTGTCTACACCAAACATCAGTAGCAGGATATCCTGTTTCTAAGCAGCTACCTCGACCAATCATTTTTCTCACCAACATTAGCCTTGATACATGTTGCCTCCTCTAACCTCATCAAGATACTATATATCAGCAAGATAAGCAGATACTGCATATCTACATATAACTTTAACAACGTATTCTCATTAACCGTTATTAAAGAAAAGAAAATATCCGAAGAAAACTGGAAGCTTTTACTAAGTACTTAGCGAGATGGCTACAACTAAACGAAATAAAATACAACAAACAAATTAAATTTAAAGTTGATTAAGTTTTTGTCAAAACGTTTGTGTTTTGCACATCATGCAGACAAATTAACTTAAGCAAAAACGAAGAAAGGATTTGACAGTAGAATAATAATACAGCTAGAAATAGGCAAAGCCATTGAAGGTGACCGTTTTAGATGTTTGGAGCGCATATAAATGGAAATATACCTAGAAGTGGACACAAATTACACAATGAGGACAGATATGCTAAGGGTATTCAGGGAATGTAAACTTAAATTATTTTGGCTAAGAATTTTGGACTTGAATCAAAGGAAAGAGGAAGAAAGACAATTTATTAAATATTACCTTAGCACGAGATAGAAGATTTATAGAGGAGTGTAGGAAAAGGAGGTTGTTAGAGAAACTCGTTCTGAGAATGAATAATTAATTTGGACAATTAAATATGGAATATAAGAGAAACAGGCAAGGAGGGTATATAGGACATATGTTAACGCTAAAAAATATAGCAGAGTATCAGATTGAGGGGCCAAAGTCTTTTACTACAAAAAGGATTTGGCATCCAGTTATGCAAAAAGTTTGTTATAATGCATTGGTACAAAATGGTTTATAATATCCTATTAATTTATACACAACAGTGAATAACACACTTTCAGCATACTGCAGCGAATGAATTAAGTAGCATGTAACAAAGGCAAAATGTTGTGAACATCAGTAAATTATGTCAAATTACAGAGAGCTGGCAATATAAAACAAAGAAACATCAAGGTCTGAGTGTAGAGAGTTTTTACCTCTAGATTTTATCTTAATCACTACTGATGGCAAGAAGTATGAGGAGAGAAAATGAGTACGAGTAGGTAACTGATTACTTTTCTTTTATTCATATCACTGTGGCCACCCTACTGGACTAAAGGAAAGGACAACATATATAAAAGGAAATAAAGCTGCAGTGTAGAAACAGTCTGAAAGAACTTCAACCCTTCCTTTGTTATATTCGTTTTGTTGCTGAAACAGCCGTCAGATAAAGTAAAGATGGGCAAGGTATTATGTGAGGCTAGAAATTAAGACACTGTTACAGCTGCCACACGCATGCATGCACGCACACATATATATACATATTTCACTTTAAGTCAATATTTGCAATCAGAGATAGAAGTGAGCATTATTTCTTGTTAGTATGCACTGTTCTTCCTCTATTTACATCGTTCCAGTTAAGCCTGATGAATGAAGGTAATATGTATGATACCCATAAAACAGTAAATAATTTTCCTGCTGAAACTGTGTAAGCTTCATATACCATATAAAAACAGCTTCCTTGCTACAAATATAATTGTCAGACGAAAGGTGCAGCATATCTAACTAATCACTAAACCATGAAAAACAATACAAAATTTTTAATTCATGAGAAAGTTGTGTATAACTATTACTTCACAACATGCGAATCAAGCTCTCAGCAGAGGGTTGGAATACATGCTACCATGGCACAACACTAAAATGTCATCTGAGAGACATACATGTTTCCACAGAAGTTTCTGTATAACGGCATCAGAAGCATGCCCATGGATACTTCTGCCACGCTCCTTCAAAACTTCCCCGCCAACCTTAAGTTCAATCAGTCAGGGAAGGCATAATGGAGGAGTCAAATATAATGTACTATAAATAGATCATATCTATATGTAGTTTTAAATAAGTACATATGAATAATTCAATTTAGAATAGCATAGAGAAATATTACTTTTGGCATTAATAATGGTAATCATTGAAGACCAGCTATTGGAATAAATACCATATATTCCCAAGTAAATGTTAATAATGGCAAAACTTGTAAGCTGTATACATGAAAAAGAAAAATAGAATACATCAAAAGGGATTATTTACCTGATCTATGAGAACAGGCCTTTCTTCATCTGGTGTGTAAAAAACAGTGGAGGCTGACGTTTGTCTATCATATGACAGACAAGATCTAATAGAGGACACGCTTGAACCAGATGTTTGACGGCTATAGGAAATAGTATCTGTTGCATCTTCAAATTTCCTTTCATCAAGATTACTAGGTCCACATTCTACATCCAAAACTTTCTTTTTGTTAGCAAGAGCTTCAGAGGAATGAACTGGTTTTGACAATCTAACATTATCACTATTTTTGGAACTAAAGGCTCCAAGATATTCTTGACTGAGAACTTTCTTTTTTATTGCAGCAGCTTCAGCACGTCTTTCACGATATGACTGTAATACATCCGTATATGAAGGTATGCACAAATTACCATTGCTATCATCTTCAACATCAACAGTAAATCTAGTACCAACAGTAAGTGGCTCTTTGTATTGGACATCTGATGTAGAGGACTGTCTCAAGTTTGAATTAATATCATCAAATAATTGAATATCCCTTTCTACATTACCATTTTCCTCATCATCAACATCAGCAATGATATCATCTACCTGTTCAGCTTCTCCAGAGACAAAATTAGCATTGGCATCACCATAATCAATATCTCTGTTACTACCATTTTCTAAATCATATTCTTCTCTAAGCACTCTTTGTTGATTGAGTTTTGCATATAATTTTGGGTCATCATGTTTTCCTTCATTATCAAACAGTTTAACTTTCACAGAATTAACAATCTTACCATCTGGAATTTGAGCATTTGACTTCTCAGGATCAATTTCTAAATCAGGAATGGCTTCGTCATGAGGGGTATCAACAAAATCAGATGAAGTGCTCATCTTAGAAAGGGTCATTTCATAGCCAGAAGTAGACTCGTCGGTGGGACTTGGGTCTGCGTACCCAGCTTGATCTCCATCTATTACTTCAAGTCCAATATTTTCATTTATGCCAGAGTGTTTCTTACCTTCATCAAAAACAGACTGAACTTCAATTTTCATGCTGCTAAATTTAACTTCTTTCACAGTCTCCAGTTTACTACTAACATCTTCGCTTGGCTCTGCAGTCCACTCATAATTCAAAAGAAATTTTTTACGGGATTCGTGCAGCTGACATCGAACCATCTTCCAACGAGCAAGCAATTCACGACGTTCAGCAAGTTTAATTACTTTGTGAAAATACTCTTCTATTTGAGCCCTAAGAAATAAAAGGAATATTAACTAATAATGATGAATATGCATATTACATATGAAGTTCTGTATTACTAGATATGATGCACAATTACATGAGAACTAATGAAAGAGAAAATCTTAGTTAAAATATGTAGAAAGTACAGTACCTTAATTTTGCCTCCTGTTCATCCCTTCTCTTATTAATTTCCTCTTGTTCCATGGCTATTTTTCTATCATCTTCTAGTTGTCTTTTAATCTGCTCCTTTTTATATTCATTTGCTTTCTCCATTTCTTGTTTCAGCTCAGTAAGTTTATGCTGCTTCCTCTCTATCTCTTTCTGGCGAGCAGCATTAAGCTTTCCTTTAGTATGTAAAAAAAATACAAAAATATAACTTAATGATTTCAATGTAAATATGAGTCATTCATATAACTCATACAAGTGAATGTTGATAAAATTCAGTTATCTAAGCTAGGTCCGTCTAAATGGACACCAAAATTTTCATTTGAAAAGGCAAAAATACTTAAGTTTAATATTCTTTTGAAGGTAGCAATGTGTAGTAGTGCACTTTAGCTTTGGCATAGTACTGACTCTCTCTTCATCATGGTAAACACTTCTATATGGCATTTAGTAATTTCTTACAGAATCTGAACAAAGAATGTTAAAAGTAACATGTTTTTCTAAAAAAAAAATAATTCAAATTCTGGCCTTATTGAGAGTTTTAAAGGTCAGGGAAGTTTTATGGGAAAAATTTTTTGACTAATCTCCTGGTAAATCAAAAAGGCATTTTCATAAATATAATGTCCGTTTATTGCAGTGGTTCTTAACCTGGGCGATAGCATCCCCTGGGGGGTACTGGGCTTGATGAAGGGGGCAGTAAATTCTTGGGGGTACTGAAGGGGGCAGTGAGCAGAGATAATAAAATTAATTTTTTACTTCAATAACAATTCTATCATACATGACAGGGCTGTTATATATATTGAAATAAAACAAAAGCTAAACATTGAAGACAATACATGTTGAAATAGATTAAGTTTAAATAATGCACCCCATACTATTGATAAAAACTTTCTCGCCACAGAAAAATATATTTCTACTGTGCTTCTGGCAACAGGGTAAGAAAAACGTTCCAAAATTAATTAAACCTGTATGAAGTGCACAAACTGGCAAAATATAATAAAGAGGAGACTTGCGACTTCAATTAATTAACATTGAACCTGATATACAAAATCTCGCAAGATCTCATCAAGTCACAATTAAGGTAAATAAACAATATTAGGCATAATTCACATTTATTTATGCAATTTTTAAATCTTATACTCTGCATTTTTTAGTAAAATTATGTTATCATCCACATTAAGAAATGTATTCACATTTCCTGCCTTTCTCAAATGAAGGGGGCATTGGGCTATGCATCTAGTTGAAAGCAGGTGCTACACGAAAAAAAGGTTAAGAACCACTGGCCTAATGTGTACTGCACCAATCGTCTACTATTGCGATACCTATCCCAGATGTTAACTGGAGCAGGACTGTATGTATCCACTCCATTTTTCTGTAAAGATGAGGTGTATGAAAGTGAATAATTGGCTAATTAAGTTAGTCAGCACATAAGCTTAAGGGTATAATTTTGTACACAAACTAATTTTTCCTAATGATGCTTTAGTCACTATTATCTAATGATCTTCCTAAATACGAACATTCTTTTTCTATGCCTACATAAACATTGAATATTCTTGGATATTTGTTACACATAATCTTAATATCCCTTTATATCTGACAAGTCACAATACTTCTCATCTCGGTTCTCTTTCCTTTATGGTTTCTTAGTGCCAAGGCCCGATGAGGACAGATTAATTTTTTATTTATATTTTTGGCCCATCAGGTGTAACAATCATAAAAAAAATATATATATACATTCAAAACATGAAGAAAAATGTTACTGGAATTATCTTTTGGGATGAGGGAGAAAGAGTTTTTTGCCAACACTCCTGTCAGGCAATGACACAACACGTTAACAGTGCACAAGCTTTGCAATCCTCACTCCCAGCAAAAATATATAACAAAGATACTATACGAGCTTTGTAATTAAAGTAGCTTACTTTCAATTTCCTTGATGGCATCTGCATGTTCTCTTGTAGCTGTGGCCAACAAACGCTTCTTTTCCTCACGCTGTTTCTCTGCCATTTGTACTGCAGTTACCTGCCAAATTAAGAGAGAAAATGCTTTTTCACTTTTAACTGGAACACAAAGGCCACAACTGAAAACTTGAATCTTAGAACTGGAAATTTTAAAACAATACAACTACCAGTAAATCTTGTATAATCCTCTACTGTCAAGAGAGATTTATCTCTGACATAAAATTGCAAAATTAATACTAGATTAATGAGTATATAATACTGTATTAGCTGAAAATAACTTTAAACACTGCTGGACGACAGACTCGAATCAATAGAGCAATGTTATAATCCAATCTTCTTGCATATAAAATTGAGACAATGCACTTCAGAGAAAGCACCTCAGTACCAGACTGATATCCTATCTATAAAATACATATGTACAAAGAAGAAAACTCTGATAGATAATAATAGAAGCATAGCTTGATATAAATTCAAAAGGGAAGCATAAACGAATTCATACCATTATCTTAGTAGCAAGGTAAAATTTATAGGAGAAAGAGATATTAATTCACACCAGTACCTTTGCAACAATGTAAAATTCATAAAGAAATATGATGTAATTTATATCTGCATCTTATGGAAAAGGTAAAAACCATAAGGGAAATAGAAAATATGTCATACCTGAATCTTGGAAGCAAGGTAAAATTCAAAAAGGAAATAGAAAAATTCATATTTGTATCTTAGGAAATTACATACTACCTCACACCTATATCTTTACAGCACGGTAAAATTCAAAAGGAAATGGAAACCATTCATACCTGTTGCTTAACAGCAAGGTAATCCATATGTACTGAATATGCTTGACATTCTACTTGCTTATGCTGCAGCTCTTTCTGTGATATACAAAGCTCAAGTTTGGGTTGTTTGAC
>JAXCGZ010007626.1:0-25000 GCA_037179515.1 Halocaridina rubra
CTGTGTGCATCTTGTCGTAAACATTTGATATGACATATTTATCTTTGGAATATTAATACATTTTTCTTGCCTCTCTCTCTCCTCTCCTTCTCTCTCTCTCTCTCTCTCTCTCTCTCTCTCTCTCTCTCTCTCCTCTCTCTCTCTCTCCTCTCTCTCTCTCTCTCTCTCTCTCTCTCTCTCTCTCTCTCTCTCTCTCTCTCTCTCGTGTGGACAGCATGACATTAGTAAAGTCCTCCCCGTACTACTAGTTTTCTATAAAGGTTCATAGAAAATGGTTTTTATGGAGGTCTTTAAAATAGCCTCTTCCTTTTAGTGTTTTGATATTCTGCATGTCTTGTGGAAGGTTTGAGTATATATAGAAAATGGTAATATTTCAATTTTAACATATTAATGTTTTGCATGTTGTTATGGTATTCATCTTATTCAAGTGCGTTAATATTACGCTTAATGCTTAAATAATGAGTATATAATGACTCTTTTATCAATGTTATAAAATATAAAATATTAGGTTTTTTTTTAAGATTCTATAATATGAATTATTGCTAATTACAGTTCTCTTTTAGGTAATTCGTTTAATTTCTGCTACTTTTACCCTACTTTTTATGTATTTCTTCGACTTATTTTTTTATTTGTTATACGATATAATAACCAATGGATAAATTATTATGTATGCATATTATATTTCTATCCTTATTTAAATACCCTAATGATAAAATGAAAGCTTTCTTTTGCTAAACTAATGTATTTTTTTTTCCTAATGGTGTCTTCTAACAGAAGACAGCTGTAACTATGTCAGGTGAGTTCGTCCAATATTAATCCAGATTCTCATTAAACGAAGACGATTTTAAAGAAAGGTGAGAATGATTTAAATTTATTTTATTTTTCTTGATTTTCTCCTGTAAGTTTAACCAAGCTTTTTGACATTTCTATCAAATTCTTGCGGGATTTTTTTTTTTTTTTTTTTTTTTTTTTTTGCTCTATTCCTATTGTCTTAATTACTCTATTTTCCTATACATTTATTTAAAGTGTTTTCTTATTTTTCTTATTAATATTTTTTATTCTTCGTCATCTTTGAGCGATTTCGTTATATTAGGATATTTTTTATATGTTTTATTTCACGGAAGTAGTAAATTTTGTTCAATAATAATATCCAGTGTTCAGTAACTAGATATTAATTCGAGATATAAAGTTCATTAATATTGGGTAATTTTTCTGCTAACTTTGTTTTATCAAAATTATGCTAAAATATCTATTTATCTACAGAACATGAATTACCGAATGAAAAAATAGTTTTTGTTTTTATTTCCTGTGACTTGCTTTTATTTTTTTATTTTTTTTAATCTCATTTTATATTTCCAAACTCATTTTTTTCAATTGCTTGAATTGGCATAGACATAAACTTCAATTGGTATTTTTTTTTTAATTATTCTTTTAATGCCACTTCAACACCGACCTTATATTCTTATCGTGCAAGTTTATTTTTTCATGTCAGTTAATTTATTGACTGTGGCTCAAGCGGTAGCGTCCGCGACTTTGAGGCGAAAGGTCGAGGGTTCACGCCCCGTCACAGTCTGAGGTTAGCAAGGGCTTGCACTCAGGGTAATGATTACATCTGCCAAAACAAGTCCTTTGCAAGAAGGCAACCGTCCTAGCCCTTGGTAGAAAAGGGAGTCCGTGACGTAAAACCGGAACATTTATAATGAGACATCACACATTTTCAAAAAATGGGAAGTGCGCCAGCTCTTCCCTTTCACCGAACAAACGAGTTGCTTTGTTTCGCTTTACATTACTGTCCTTATTTTCTATTCTTTGTTATCCCTTATGTACTTTTATTGTTCTTGCTTTGTTATGAATTCCCAAAAGAGAGAACTGTAATTAACATTGACACTAATAGTTCGGTTTGCTTTCCCTTTGAATATACCGATATATAACTTCTAATAAAAAAAAAAGAGAGAGAGAGAAATGTTTTTAGTTCTTGCTTTTTTATTACTACTACTACTACTACTACTACTACAAATAATAATAATAATAATAATAATAATAATAATAATAATAATAATAATAATAATAATAATAATAATAATTATAATAAAGTTTTCTTTGATATTCTGAGATGAAAAGTTTCTTTGACGAGAGTTATGTCACTGTTGAATGATGTTATATTCAAATGATTTTCCACTGTTTTGCATTTTCGAAAATGTACTGTTAATATTTAAATGTTAATATAATATTAATATAAAAAATACTCAATGTTTATTTGACAGACTCTACAATGATTATAGTTTCCTGTTTTCCTTTTCAAAATGCACTGTTAATTTTGTATCGCGTCGACATATCTAATCGAACACTCATATATAGTTCATACAACATATGTTTGGCAGTTCTTGACAAATGAGTCCACACAGTTTATACACATGATGTATGAATCGTTCTGGACAAATACAAAACACAAGAAATAAGTTTAAAATATTTTCATATTAAGGTATAAAACTAAATATAATAAAAATAATTTAAAAGAAATGTATTCATCTCTCTTAACGTTTTCTGTTCACATTATACATTATTGCCGTAACGTGTAATACAGACATAAGACTTAATTAGTACCAGAAATACCTTTCAGTGTTATTAATATAAACTGTGACAGAGTAATGTGATCGCGAGAGAGTTCGAAATTCAGTCTACTCAGAATTTCCACCTATTCTGCTTATTCTTCCATATTCGCTTCAACAAACCTTCACATTTCATTCTGTGCAAAATTTATACATTTCTTGATGAAAATTATTAATATTTTAAGAACAACTATGACTTGCTGACATTCTATAATCATTAAGACGAAATAATATTTAAATCGCTTATTTATCATGCATGTGGTTACAAGATCTGCTGTGCATGGTCTCTGTTGTACATGCGATATTCATTTCCTTGGGTTTGCTTATATATTGAATGCACAATACTTTTATCTGTTTTTCCATATGCTTGGAATATATTATCATATTTATGTGTCAATACATTCAATTTAACTTATTTAACTTTTCGTTGCATCTGTTTTTTCTCTCTCTCATTTTATAATGATCAAAATTAGTATTTTTCAGGAATTTTAATTTAATTAGTATTTCTTTTTCATGTCAAAGTGCTAGTTTTGTGTATGCAATTGTTTACTTCAGAATATTTTTTTTCATAGAGATATACATATTAGCATGACGTACATAAACATAGAAATATTTCTGTGATATACTGTATAATGTATCAATAATCTCATTTTTTTTTATTTTCTTACAGTTATAAGTGAGGCTATAGAGTGACATGTTATGAGAAATTGTGTTGCTGTTATTGTTTTGACTATATGTAGTTTCAGTCGTTTCTTCGAATGCTTTTTATATAGACATGAAACTGTAAATATATGCCTCGATATTGATTGTTAGTTTTTATATGCATATCACTTTATTTTCTGATGCAAACATTTACATTTACGAATGCACACATATGTAATAAGCGTAAGTGTACCAAAAAAAATTGGAGACGAAGAGCTACAACCATAATGAACTTTCCCTTTAACTACAATTACCTCAGTGACTTACTAATTTACATATACACTGATAGTTTGCTCTTGGGATTATCTTAACATCTCCAGAGTCACAACAATATATAGTTTTGTCATTATTTTCATATAATCTCGAAGTAAAGGTTCAGGCGGCTGTTTTCCAAATGAAGTTTATTTACTAACTCCACGTGTAAATGTTTCACATGAAATTGAACACGTGTGATAAGTTGCTATGTACAACATTTCAGCCATAAATACTTAGTACTGTCGACCTTAACTCGTCACTCTTGAAACTGTATTTATACATGACACAGTTTTCTTTGTTCATACTTCTGTCTGTATATAAAAATGTGAGCTCAGAATTATATATATATATATATATATATATATATATATATATATATATATATATATATATATATATATATATATATATATAATTTTTTTTTCTAATGATTTCTTTCTTTTACCCCCAGTGGGACGCTCCAGGGTATTGGTGGGAGATTGATGGCCCCCCTTCTCGCCCCCCTTTCTCCTCCTTCCCGTGTCTGTACTTCTTAAAGAAAGTTAAAAAAAAAAATGTCTTTATACCCAACATTACTGTTCTACAAAGTTAAGACGATGAACCCCCTGACGGTAAAATACAGAATACAGTTCATGAACCACCTTTTCTAGTGTTCTACCTCACATATTTAATTTACAGAAGTTGACTTGGCTCATTTTAATGCTATAACTTGTCTTGTTTTATATTTTCGAAGATAAGAGGACTTTATTGTCGAAAATCTTATTTAATTTCATGGCTCTTATACTTTCATGTCCTCACGTCTGTTTGTTTTTGCTGTATCTCCCTGTATATGAATATATCTTACTTATTTCCTTAGTTAAGTCTTTCATCTATATAGCCCAGTTATTAAGCGTAAGTTGACTATAATAATTGAATAATTTTATGTATTTTGGTATCGTTATTTGAGGCTAGTTTTAGTTTGGCACTATTTTAAATTCTTATGAGACATTTGAATGTCAAAACTAGCTTCAACCCTCAAATTTTTATTTTTTATCTTCTTTGTATCGGGATCACCTTTTTATTACCTAATCGCTGTGTAAGGCACGTGTTTAGATTTCATTTATTTTCTACCTAACTTTAACTTAGTTGTTGTCATTTTTAGCTACTTTCATCACAATAAAAACAATTCTGAAATATCAAGAGCGCACTTCAGAAAAGCGTGTTCATGAAATTTTCGCTTTGTGCACTGGTAACTTTATGCAGTTTCTAAAAGAAGAGAAAAATACACCTCAATCTGTATACCGCAGTATCCTTATTAACATTCTTTCGTATAAGTGGCTTATCTATCAGTGCTGATATTGATAATGCACGTCCGCAATCCAGAGGAATTAAAAAAAGGGTATTTTTTTGCTTTGGGGTAATACTAAGTATTGTAAGATGCACTGAGTGAAATAATTTTTGAAGTGATTTTCCTACACTTCCACTACTTTTTCTTGTTTTTTTATAATGGACCCTTGCACTTTTGCTCTTTTTCCTGTTACACTGCTGGACTTTATTTCACTGCAACCATGCTGATATTTACCTAATATATCCCCAGATAATGACATCACCAGAGAGAAGGTAACGAAACAGCCACAGTCCTCAAGATCTATTTCAACTCATCTTGACATCATATAGTCCGCAAAACTAATCTTCACAGACCGTACTACATAATCTGGATCGTAGCGCAGCCCAAATAATCTCCAAAGGAAAGTCTGCCTAAAAACGAAAGACCTTAAAAATATCTGTTACATGGGGGTTGAGCCACTGATGAAATAAGCATTGAAAAGTGGGAACTGGGAAGATGTATCTTATTCCAATGCTCTGTATCCTAAAAGAGCTTTATTTTTCGACAAGTGATCCACCATTGTTTTGTTGTATTATTTAGCACTGGGAAGGAGTTTTTTTTTAAATAGGAACAGTACAGGGAGTGATATTGCTTAAGGTAAATTTCAATCAAAGTATTGTTATCTTAATATTAGCATAGATTGTATATATACATATACATATATATATATTTAATCGATATGACTAGCGACCAAGATGAAAGTCACTAGCGTGATCTGTATAATAGACTGTGAAAATGAATTTAGCAAGCTATTTGTTCTTTATATAATTCACTTTTCGCATTGTTGCAGTGATAACAGTGAAATGCAATGCAATCGATATGTGTTGTATTAGTAGTGTTCCTTTCAACATTTGCTAGGTAGCACCATAGGATCTTTGTTTTCCCTTTCAAGTTGTTTATTTGCTATTACTGACCTTCCATTAGACATCAATAATTGTACATTGTGGAAGTCTATTTGTTTGTTCCCGTCATTCGCGTCTTGGCCGATGGACGTTAAATCATGCTCGTCTTCGTTTTCATGAACATTTCAGAACACTGTACATATCCTCGTAGTTATGTGTCAGTTCTATATAGAACAGAGAACGTTATTTGGTTTTAATGTACTAAGCCCTTGGCAACAAGAATATATAGGTGCTATTATTTCCTCAGTATGTAGGGTGCGTTATTGTGTGGGTCAGAAACGGCAAGGGAAGCAAGTGACCGTTTGCAATTAGAAATGTACGGTATTCAAGGTTGTTTATTCGGAATGACTTAATTGGTCTGGAAGGCGAGTTTGGTTGTTTATGAGATTCACACCATCAGTTTACACACACCATTCCATAATATTCTGTTGGACAGACTCAAGTTGGTTTTCTATTTCCTGGCACAGCATTTTTGCATATTCAGAGCTTTTTAGCTTTTCTTGCAAATTTTTTCTAGTAATGGTGGACATTACCAATAGCATTCTTCAGTCTTTGTCAGAGGTATTTATGACTCAGAATCCTGTAATTATCAGGACAAAAATATTAATTCCTTACGGATTGAAATAGCAGCAATGTTCCAAAATGACTGGGTTACATGAAGTACAGTATATGAAAGGTTATGAGACGGTATGAAATATGATAGTATTCTATTCGCGCAGCCCTTGGTCACAGACCGCGATCGAAATGCCGTGATTTGTGTGCCCTTGTAGTTAACCTTGCATGCAGGTGTTTTATATTGATTGTTGGGGGTCACTTTCACTGGTCGAGAAATCCTGACCAGAAATATCTGAGCACTGATACAGTGTGTAGGCTTAGTTACAATTGCCACAGTTAAAACCATATATTCCAGTTTTTCCCTCCATTTTTCATATAGTTATTCTAACGTCTGGTTTATTTACCAATGTGAACGAGTTGCTGGCTTATTTTTTTATCCCTAGAAATTCCGTCGTTGGTTGGTCTCTGTGTCTCAAGGCATGCAAAAGGAACACAGGTTTCTTTCTTATTTTTTTTTTTAGTGATGTTAAATTGTCCTTTTTCGAAAGGAGTATGTTATGACTTGAAAGAACCAGTGGATTTTATAGAGGATGAAAAATTAATGCCAGCTGATAGCGTCAAAGGTGTGAATTTATTATTATTATGATAATTATTATTAATATAATCATTATTCAGACTTTTAGACGCCTGGGACATATCGATTCAGAATTATACTGTAATTCTATCCAACAGTTTTTGTTATTTCTGTTAAGAGGCTTAGAGGAATGTTCTATGTAGAACAAGACTATTAGAATAGAACATCAAAATTCTGGCTAGACCTGTCCCACGTCACTAATTTCTGAAGCATGAAAACTATACATATATATAAATATATACATAGACCAGCCTGTTTTCAAGGCATGGATGCAATCCTAGAGAAACATTTTTATTAAATATTGTAGACATTGTACATAAACTTTTAGCATAAGTGAGGCGTCTTCTAATCTCAAAGTAACCGAAGATTTTCAACTCATTGTAATATGCAGACATTATATATATTATATATATATGAGCATAATGATGACAGTTTATGCCCTCATAAATGCAGTTGATGCCTTAACTCGAGTTAGATTGATGAGAAAAGGCATGTTAATTATTATTCATTCTTTTTTTTTATTAATCTATATCTAGAACATGACGTCACACTACTTGCCTACCAACGAAAAAAAAATCATTGTGTTTGATCTTTTTTCATTTTGATTGTTATTTATCCAGTCTTTTTTTATATATGAAGGAGAATGTTTCTTTTTTCTCTATTTAGACAAAGTGATTATTCAGAAGGATTAACTACAGTGAAACCTCTCTGAACGACTCGGTTTTTCCTTGAGTCTTTTTTTTTTCTTTTGCTGTGACTAATCCTTCTTGCAGAATCTTCGAAGATCAGATTATCTGCATTCCTCTCTCTGAAGTTGTTATATAATCGTCTGTTCATTCATTTTGTACTAATCTTGATTGAAAAAAAAAATAAGTTATACCATGCCCTATTCGTACAAGGATTGTTTAACCATTCTCTGAGAGTATTTTCATTTCATTTTTTTTTCTCATATCATATTTGATTATTTATGTAATAAATGTACAAGAGTTGACTTTTTGAAATTCCAATTAGCAACTATACAACAGCATGGAAATAGCTTTGACTTCGCATCCAGTTTGATGAGTATTGCAGTAATATTGTCCTTAAAATACTGCTGTCATTTATATTTAATAAAGGCCGTCTTACCATCATAATTTGTAAGCATTTGGAAGTTAGTATTCAAATTCTCCAGTTCATGTGTACGATTTTGATAATGACTGCAAAGAGAAAAAAAAATGTTTTATGATGTTGAGGTTGTCTATTTACCAGCTCAGTTATATTACGGATATATGCAAAAATTCATTATGATTATCAATATGGATATGTTCACTGATTATTAAGGTACCATATTCAAGATTTATCTGATATTGTGTCGCTTTTTGCACACGGCAAGCATATGTTATATTCCTAGAAGTGGAAAAAAAGCAAATTATCAACACCGTTAATGCACGTCCTCAATTTCTCAATGATAAAAAAAATTATAATTGTAAACTCTCTTTTACGATAAAAAAAAAATAGAAAAAAATGCAGTAAATGCAAGATCACCTCTAAAGCCAAGAGGTTAATATCCGATTTTGCTTAATAAACAAATTTTCATGTTCACAAAAATATTGTGGTTTATTACTTATTTTTAATTAGCAACTCTCTCTTTGGTTCATAATTGAATATCTTTCAAAACTAAACAGAAAATTGTCTTATTTGTATTTGTAGGATGTGAACAGCAAGTAGCATTGTGTTCAAAATTTTCAGTTGCTTTTTTTTATTACTAAGACTTTTATTCCAGTCATTTTCTTATCACTTTTTTTTATCTATAGAAAATGTACTATTAGGAAAGAGTTGCTTCTTGCATGATGTTGATTCACTGTTTTTGTTCCTTATCTACAGTGGTCATAAGTCTCGTTTTTGTTTTGTTTCTCATTTTATTTGTTGATTTAGGGAGATGTTGGATTTTACACTGAAAGTCAACCAAGAGTTTTTTGTAGTGGATTATTGGTAAATTATCATTAAAAAAATATATATTGTTTATGTATATTCTTATCTGAACTACTTACTGAAATGGAACTTTTTGTCTCTATATCTGTTATATACTGTATTGGAAAATCACTATTAATTACTGGTTTAGGGGGATGGGGAATAGATATAGTGAACTTTGAAAAAAGATTAAATTGTTTAGTATTTGGTGTTGATTTATCCAAAAGAGATATTATGGATTTCAGTCTGTTGTATATGCTGTCTGCATTGCAGCAGAAATTGTACAAGAACTGCATTGTGTAAATGCAGACTAGCCTCTCAGTGTATTATCCAGCATCACCTATTTTGAAGTTGATGACAGTAGCCAGCACGTCAGGTGATTATTAAATAATCAACGCAATATAATCATCATTGTTGATCATTCGCTTTGTAATTTTAATAAATTTTTATATACTTAGTTCTTCGTTTGAAAGACACCTTATATGTATTTTTTGTGGCTCAGAACCAAGTAGCTATTTATTTTTTTTATAGTATTGTGAGTTTTGCATTGCAGGGTTTGTTAGTATCTGAGGCTGCTTTCATATCAAAGTGGCACGTCGCACGTGGCATGCCACGTGCGACGTGCCACTTTGATGTGAAAGCGGCCTTCGAGTCTTTCTAAAAAGTAAGTATATTCAAAGACCCAAATTTGTAGAGGTTTGTTTTCGGTATTAGCTATCAAGGAATTTTCTGGAGTACTAGCAGAGCTAACGTAGTTCTGCAGGAACTGAATCGAAAAGCTAGAATTCCCCTCATAACGAAGTGGTAAAGAGGCTATGGAATAATCTGCATTTTGTACTTCAAGGATCTTTATAGACTACATCGGGTAACATTTAATAAAACTTCATGTATAAGTGTACCATGGGCATGTTTCAAGTAAGTGTGTATTAAGTATAATATAACCTTGGTCAAGGTTTTGTAGTTAAACAGTCTAAAAATAATTCCACCTTGGGTTACGGGTACTTTACTTTTCCAGAGGTTTAACGGCAACTTCCCCTGTGTATATGTAGCGTTTTATCATTTTCAACGCGTTTCATTTCAGGACTTTTGACGTGGATCTTAAAATCTAAACATTATGAAATTGACAGAACGGCTGCCAATGATCCAGAAATTTCATTTGCATTTATTTTAATTGATACTTCGTATAAATCTATAATTTAGTAAGTCTAAAAGTAGTTTGGTAGTTTGTGGTTGTTTACATTTGGCGGAGAGTTGTTGGTGATGACTTGGGTGAGTTAGTGGAGATCCAGTCGTTGTGCAGAGAAGTTTGTTTACCTGCCAGTTTGGTATTTTTGGTTTTTGGTTCGTGATGTCTTTCGGTATTATCGTTATTGCTTGTCGCTCATACTGATTCATCATTGACGTTAATCCACATAATATCAAGGTAAGAGGAATTTAATTCAAACTACAAGCTATCTAAGCTATAACCTGTAGTCATGGCGTCTAAAGTCGCGTCGGAGATGATTAGACCATTCACATGAGAATATGGGGCTGCATGGATAAAGAAACTTCAGTTGGTAGCTAAGTTGCAGAAGATTTCTGATTTGGTTTCCTTTATTCGATTGTATTTGGAGGGGGATGCTCTTGCTTTGTATTTAGAAATGAGTGATGATGACCAGGGTGATTCAGAAAAAAAGTAGCTATGTTAAAAGAGGCGTTTACTGACGGAGCCTTTGTAGCTTATGCCAAGTTGGTTAGAGTCAAATGGACTAGGCAACCTGTTGATGTGTATGCAAATGCCATAAGACGTTGGGCTGGGCTAGCTGGGTTCAAGGGGGATGGTTTGGAAAGCATCGTTCGTTTGCCTTTTGTCAATGGATTCCCAGATATAATAAGTATAGCATTGCAACAAGTCAATGAGGTTTTAACCAAGTCAGTTAGTGAACTGATGAATGAATCAAGAATTTTGTGCAAAACTAATCCTGATGAGGAGCATGTTGTTGCAGTGGCAAGGGGGTTTGAGTTGCCAAAAAAGGACAGTGACAGTAAGGGGAGATGCTTTAGGTGTGGTGATCCTCATTTAATAAAAAGAAAAAAATAGGTGTTTCAAGTGTAACAAAGTAGGACATATTTCCAACCAATGTGATCAAAAGACTCAAGAATATACCCAAGGGCAGGGAAACGAATAGAGGGGGATTGCTGCGCCAGCAGTAGCCCTCCTTATTAATGTCAAGGCGCGGTCACTACCTGCTAGTGATGTGCAGATGAATAATTGTTCAGCTAGGGGACTTGCTTCCGGTTGTACTAAAACAATCATTCATTCTAAGTTGGTAGCTGGTTGTACAGGAGAAACTTTTTAGGTGCTCTCGATGGAAGGCAGGTCAAGTGTAAAGGTTCTACTGTAGTGCAATTGGTAATTGGCACTAGACAAGTGCCTGCTCATGCAGAGGTGTCTGATAAGATGATTGACGGTGTTGATATGGTTATGGGATTTGGATGTTATTAATCAGTTTGGTGGTGTTGCAATCAATGAGGTTGTTGCACGGTTTCTTGCACCTGATTATTCTTTGGTAACAACTGGCAATTTTAAATGTGCTGAAAAGAACTCATGTGAGATCGATGATGAAGACTTTCATGCTGTTTTTTTATGGTAAAAACTGGACAGTGAAATGGTTTTGGAAAAATAATCAGCCAGTAAATCTTACAAATAAGGTCAGCTGCTATAGCACTAACCAGACAGGTAAGAAAAAAGAAGAGTATGACAAAGAAGTCAACAGGTGGATACAAGAAGAAATTTTAGTCCCCTGTGACAAAGATATAGCTGATTGAATTATTCCTATGATGGCAGTGAATCAACCAATAAAGAAAGGAGGTGAGGCCAGAACTAGATTTTGGAGAGTTAAATACTCATGTGAAGTGCTATACTGGTGATGATATCACAGATGTATGTGATGAAAAGTCAAGGCAGTGGAGACAGATGGGTAAAACAGTATCTGTTGTTGACCTTAAATCTGCATGTCTACAAATTAAAGTAAGTAAGAAACTGTGGACCATATCAGTTGGCAAAGTATGAAGGTAAGACCTAGTGTTTAACACGACTGAGTTTTGGGTTTAAATGTGCACCGCGCATACTGTCAAAAATCTTAGTTTGTTCTAAAGAAAAAAGATGAGACTAAAAATTACACGACCTCCTACATTGATGACAGTCTTGTCGATGAATCTGAGCTGCTGCTAACAAGCTCATGAGGCATCTGAATGAGTATGGAATGTTGACAAAACCTTCTGAATCAATGGAGAATGGTGCAGCTTTAGGACTTAAGTTGTTTTGTGTTAATGGTGAATTGGTGTTCCAGCGAGGGAAGAAAGTTCCAGAGGCTTCAGATGATTTGATGAGAATAGGTCTGTTCTCTGTACGTGGGAAGTTAGTGGGCCATTATCCCGTTGCTGGCTGGTTAAGGGTTGCCTGTAGTTTCATTAAGAGGAGTGCTGAGGGGTCAAGTTAGGATGATCCAGTTGGCAGTACTGCAGTTGCTATGATCAGGGAGGTGAATGAGAAAGTGAAATTAGATGATCTAGTCAAAGGTGGTTGGCATGTTCCTAAAACTGAACATGGTACGATGTGGTGTGATGCTAGCAGTTTAGCTATTGGTGTGCTTTTAGAAATTAATGATCAGGTCGTTGAAGATGCTGCTTGGCTCTGAAAGAAGGACGATTATAGTCACATAAACGTGGCTGAACTTGAGGCGGTATTGAAAGGCATTAATCTAGCACTGAAATGGGGATTGAAGAAAATAGAGTTGAGAACTGATTCAGTAACAGTGCATGGGTTAGATGAAAAAGGGTGCGCACTAAGGGAGCTTCTGAGATGGTGGTAAACGCTGTTTGGGAATCTTGAGGGATCTGATAAATTAATATGGGCTAGTAATGAAGGTGGTCCTCGTTTTGTCATAAAAAAATAAGGCTGATGTGCTGACACATGTTGGGAAAAGCTGGTTGAAGGCAAAGGTTCCTGATAGTGAGGAGGAGGTTTGTTGTGTTGGTGTAAATGCACAACATGCATCATATAGGTTTGGAGACGACGTTGTATTTGCCCCATTAGGTGAATCCTACCATTGCCAAAGAAGCAGTCAGAAAGGTGGTGCAGAGCTGTCAAAAGTGTCAATCCATTGATCCAGCCCCAGCCACCCATCATGCAGGAGAGATTAGTGTTATTAAAAAATTGGAAACGTGCTTGAGTCACTCATTATTGACAGGTGCCTTATATATCAGTCGTGGATTGTGGTCCTAGTCGATTGCAGTCTTGAAGGAACTCATAACTGAAAATGCCAGAGAAATTTAATCATTGTTGGGGGAAACTTTCTGTGAAAGAGGCCCGGTTGTTGAGATTGTAATGGATAACAGTACAGCATTTCGTTAATCATTACTAAGGCAAGGCTGGAGAGATGGAATACTGTAGAAATATTTAGAGCTGCATACCTGGCCTGGGGGCAATGGTATAGTGGAGAGATTTCACTGTACGGTGAAAGCTATTGCTGAGAAGGGGCAACTATCACCAATAGAAGCAGTGTTCATTGCTCTCAATGCCAAATGTACCTCCTCTTTTGTTATTTGATTATCGTTCTCATCACCCATCATTGGAACTCTCCATTCATTTCCCACAGCTACAATATCTGCCTCTCTATCATCTTCCTCATTTTGCAGTTCCTTGAAATATTCAGTCCTATCTCTTTCTTACCTGTATTTTGTCTCTAGCAATAGTCCCTCTGCTCCTTTCACCCTCTCCTCTCCTACCAGACTCACCTTTCTGCACATTCTTCACTTCCTTCCAAAACATTTTTTTATTCCTCTCAAATTTCTCAGACAAGTTCCTACCCCACATTACATCCACTTCTCTCTTTGCCTTTCTCATCACATGCTTTGCTATCCTCCTCTTTGCAATATACCGTTCATATGCCTCTACACTTCCTATACCATACCTCAAAAGCCTGCTTCTTTTCAGCCACTACAGCACTCACCTCCTCATTCCACCATTTACTACCTTTCCTTTTTTCTTCCACCTATTAGTCTCCTTCTACACATTTCCTCTGCACATTTCATAGTTTCCATCTTGAAACAGCTGCATCCTTCTTCCACTCCCTCCTCCACTTTCTCTTACACTACATTCCATTCATTCCTTGTACTAGCCTTATGCTCATTGTATTTCTCTTACTTATTCAGTTCACTTACTTTTAGTACCTCTTTTCCTCTCTCGCTTCTTCTCTTTCTCTACTTTTCATCCACTCTTACTCTAAATAATTATCAGATACTCCACCATCATCTCCTCTCAGTACATTCACATCCAATACTCTTCCAATTACCCTCCTGTCCACCACAGCATAATCCATTATGTTCTTTCCACTATACCCTTCCATTATGTACTCTGACCCACGTATAACTGTGCACATTCTTCTTTTTAGATACAGTAATGGCAATCAACATCTCTCTCAAAAAATGTTGCTATCATTTTCACTCTACTCATTCCTATCAGGTACTCCATACTTGCCAATTACACCATCCACTGGCTCATTCCCTACTCTAGCATTCACATTCATTCCCAAGTCTTCCGCACACACTAATCCAATTTCAGCTCTATTGTTCGAGATGATACTTACTTCCATTCCACCACACACTTATATATCTCTTCACTTACCAACAGAGCCACTCCCTCTCTTCCTTTCCCTCTTCCAACTCCAGACATCCTACCTACTACACTCCCAAATGTCACCTCACCATTCCCCTTTATCTTAGTTTTGCTCAGTGAAAACACATCCATCTTTCTCTCCACAAACATGCTCCCTATCGATTCTCTATTCCTCTTACTTACACCATAACCACATACAGGCAAAGACCCAATGACTAGGGTTGTTGCTGGATCTCTTGCCAAAATACCTCAGCATTTCTTGACCACCAGAACAGAGTAGGGGATTCCCAGTCCCCCTCTCCGCCCCATTTATGCGACTTTTACCACAAACAGGGGAACACGAAGGAAGTATTCAACCCCCTCCCTAGGATGATAGAATAATCAAATAAACTTATGCAACAAGTAAAAAATATTTTCCCATTATACACTCAACACTTCAAACATCTCAAATGAAAATGAAAAAAATACACAATGGAAAACCCAGTCATAAAATACAAATAAATAGCAGTTAAGTGTATTGACCAATCAAAGCGCTAGAAATAAATTTTATTTGACAATTAACGAAGGAATTGTTTGGCGCTGAACTCTCATGATAATGTTGGTGTGAGTGTGACAAATGCAGTTATAAGATAACCTTAGATAAGGACAATATTAACATTATGATTCTCTCTCTCTCTCTCTCTCTCTCTCTCTCTCTCTCTCTCTCTCTCTCTCTCTCCTCTGTGTGTAATTACCTAATTGTGCTTACGGGAAAGAGACCTATGCTCGTGACTCCCCATCTTCTGGTCGGTTCTATTTTTGTACTCAGTGCTGGTTATCATATTTCTCTATAAAAGTACGAATTGAGTTAGTATCAACTACCTCTTCGCTTAGCGAATTCCAATCATCAACTACTCTTACACTAAAAAAGTATTTCCTTACATCCTGTAAAGAAATTTTCTTACGAAGCTTCAAACTATGACCTCTAGTTCTAGAGTCAGCCATATCAAAATATCGATCCTTATTCACTCTGTCAAGACCATGAAGGAATTTAAAAATTGTCACCTTTTCCCTCTCATTTTTCTAGCTTCGAGTGACGGTAAGTCTGATTCCCTCAGCCTCGCTTCATAACTGAGAATGTATATTTCTGGCACCATTTTCGTGGCATATCTTTGAACTTTTTCCAGCATATTTGTGCTTTTGCAAGTGTGGATTCCAAATAGGGGTTGCAAATTCAAGCTTTGGTGTCACATAAGTTACATAAATATATCGAAACCTTTCCTTGTCTTTGTGTTTGGAGGCTAACCTTATATTTGCTAAGAAAGCATATGCTGCCCTTACTGTGCCATTTATATGCATTCCCGGAGACAAGTCGGCCAGTATCTTTACTCCTATAAATCTCTCACATTCTCCGTCTCTTGAAGTTCAGCTCCTGCTACAGAGTATCCAAGCTTTGGCATTCTCGCACTTGTACCCATTCCCATTACCTTACATTCTGAAGTATTTAATTCCATTAGCCACTTTACTGACCACAAATACAGACTATTTAGGTCCTCCTGAAGTTCTCTACTATTGTTCTTGTCTCTTATTTTCTTTTCAATCTTTGTAACATCTGTAAACATATTCATGAATGAATACAAAATTGGCCCTAAAACTGAACCCTGTTGAACCTCACAACTAACTCTTTTGCATTCAAACACTGAGTATCTTATTCTAACCCTCTGTTCCCTTCTTTCTACGTAAGTTTTTATCCATTCCAAGACATTTTCACCTATTGTCGCCATTACTTGCAGCTTCTTAATAAGTCTCTCGAGTGGGATCGTATCAAATGCCTTCTGAAAATTTATTCATATGCGATCCACCCAGTCCTCTATTTCCTGTAAGATGCGGCTTACCTCATCATAAAATTCTAATAACTTTGTTACTATTGATCTACCTTCTCTGAGGGATTCCCAGTAAAGAGAGATAAGTCTTACTAGTAGTTTCTCCATAACATTGCAAACTATGCTGGTCAAAAGTATTAGGCCTATGGTTTAGAGCTATAGTCCTTCCCTTTTTGAAGACAGGTACCATGTTCGCTTTTTTATTGCATCTTGGAATCTCCCATAAGTGTGTGATTATCTAATTGTGATTACCTAATTGTGTTTATGGGAAAGAGCCCAAAGCTCGTATCTTCCCGTCTCCTGATCGGTTCCATTTTATACTTAGTCATACTTATCATACCTGTCCTTAAAACTATGGATTGAGATAGCATTAACTACCTCCTCGCTTAGCCAATTCCAATTATCAACTACTCTTACACTGAAAAAGTATTTCCTTACATCCTGCAAAGAAGTTTTCTTACGAAGCTTCAAACTATGACCTCTAGTTCTAGAGCCAGCCATATCAAAATATCGATCCCTATCCACTCTATCATAACCATGAAGGAATTTAAAGACTGTCACCATATCCCCCCTCACTCTTCTAGCTTCGAGTGATGGTAAGTCTAATTCCCTCAGCCTCTCATCATAACTGAGATCTCATCATAACTGTGTGTGTGTGTATGTGTGTGTGTGTGTGTGTGCATAGCATTATTATGTATCCTTGTATGTACCAAAGCAGCATCGAATTTGAAAATAAAGGATTACGGTTTACAGAGAAACATCAACAACAACGACAATAATAATAATAATAATTAATAATAATAATAATAATAATAATAATAATAATAATAATAATAATAATAATAATAATATAATAGTAATGATAATAATAATAATAATAGTAATAATAATAATAATAATAATAATAATAATAATAATAATAATAATAATAATAATAATAATAATAATAATAATTAATACATATCATACTGATATGATGACCAATCTATAATAAAAGAACAATGTTAATAGACTTTTGTCTTAGCCTGCCCAATCATTGTTTCTTTCGTTTATTTTGCGGTAAAATAACATGCAAATGGATTGAGAGATACTGCTAGCACCCAGCTCCCCTAATCCCTTTTAGTTGTTTCATACGGCAAACATCCATAAGTTTATTCTATAACACATATCTTTGTATACTTATTGGAGCCACATAAGCGCAAGAATTGCATCTTTTTTCTTTTCCTGTATTTTTTCCTCCTAAATTATTTAATAGAATATGTCATACATGAAGAAGGGAGATGACGCAACCGCATTATGCTGAACAAAACAAACTCTATCAATTTACTAAAATAGGATTTATAAAGGTTTTTCTTTAACCTCCATGCTCCATGTTCAGTAAGTATGTACACCTAAAAAAACTCCATTTTAGTCGTGGATGATCAGTGTATACTACTCTAATATGGAGATGAAGTATTTCGGCGTCAGTCGAAAATATCATTGGATGAAACTAGAGATTTGTGCCAATAATTTATTCAATTGAGAATTGCTCTGATGCTTAAGCTTTTGATTCTTCGATATAGGATTGTTATTTCATTTTTAATGATAAATTGTATAAACAACCTGATAGGTGTAGCTATGGGCAGCCCTATCGGGCAAATATTGGTGAATAATTTGAATGTTTTTATGAAGAAAATTGACTTCATGACTGTCTCTCTGAATTCCCACCCATATTTATCGTACATGTGTAATTTAACAATTTCAATCGCCATGTCAGTTCTCTATACTTAGAATATTTGAATATGAAGCAGGAAAAAAAAATAAATAAATAAATAAATAAATAAAAAAGGAAATTGCCCTTTTTGTAAAACGTGTCTTGACAAGCATAGAAATGCTTTGAGCACTTCAGGTTATCGAGAAAAATAGGGACATTTACCGAGCTAATGACGAAATCTTATTGAACTATTCCTCTGCGGTACTAAATAAATCTTATTTCCATCTTGGTAACTCGAGCTTTTGACACATGTTCTTATATCAATTTTCATCTAGAATTCAAAACCATGAAACACTTTCTGTCCATTAATGCCTTCCCTGGTCCATTTACTGACTCATACAGTGGTAAAAACCTACAAACTATCTGCCGTTTCTAAAAGTACTCTTAACTACTGTTACAAATCGAAATTATAGATCTCTATTATTTATAAGAACATAAGAACATAAGAATAGGGGACACTGCAACATGCCTACTGGCACACACGAGGCAGCTCCATTTTTGAATGGTATTTTCAGCATGTCTAACCTATTCTATTCTACTCTACTTATTTATTCTATTTTTCTTTTTATGATTTTTCTAATAAGCATTAACCTATTCATACCCACCCTACCTCTGTCATATGTCTATCTAATCTACATTTGAAGGTGTCTAAGGTATTGGCATTTACTATCCTACTAGGAAGCCTGTTCCATGCATCAGCTACTCTATTACCAAACCAATTTTTACCAATTTCCCTTCTGAACCTAAATTTATCAAGCTTAAATCCATTATTACGAGTTCTGGTTTGATCATGAATTTTTAAAACTTTATTAATATCTCCCTTATTAATCCCTTTAAACCATTTATACATTACAATCATATCCCCCCTAACTCTTCGCCTCTCTAGAGAATGTAGATTAAGTTTTTTTAATCTGTCCTCATATGGTAGATTTCTGATATTGTGTATCATCTTGGTCATTCTTCGCTGCACTCTCTCAAAGGATTCAATTTCCATCCTATAATAGGGTGACCAGAATTGCACAGCATAATCTAAATGGGGCCTAACTAATGCAAGATAGAGCTGCAAAATAACTTTTTCCGTCCTATTGCTAACGCTTCTTGAGATAAATCCTAAAATTCTGTTTGCTTTATTTCTGACTGCTGTGCATTGCTCTCTTGGCTTAAGACTACTACTCACAAGAACTCCCAAATCCCTTTCACACTGAGAACTCATGATTTCATGGTTATTTAGCTTATAACTAGTATTGTCTTTTAAAGTACCCATTTTAACTACTTTACATTTTTCAACATTAAATTCCATTTGCCATTTGTCCGACCATTCAGATAATCTATTTAGATCTTCCTGTAAAGCATGAATGTCTTCTTTTCCATTTATAATTCTACCTATTTTAGTGTCGTCTGCGAATTTACTTAGGTTACTACTGATATCCGAATCCAGATCATTTAGATATACGATGAATAATAGGGGACCCAGTACCGAGCCTTTTGGTACCCCGCTAGTAACCGAGCCCCACTCCGATTTCTCTCCATTTATGCAAACTCTCTGTTTTCTGTCTTTTAACCATTGTTTGATCCATCTGAGAACAGCTCCTCCTATACCATGAGCTTCCAGCTTTTTAACTAATCTTTTGTGAGGAACTCTATCAAAAGCTTTGCTAAAATCTAGATATATTGTATCATATTCTTTGCCACTATCTACTGCCTCGTAAACTTCTGAATAAAAAGACAGTAAGTTTGTAAGGCACGAAAAACCCTTAAGAAACCCGTGTTGTGAAAGTTTTATCAGTCTGTGTAATTCTAGATGTGCCCTTATTTTATTTGCAATTATGGATTCTAGAATCTTACCCACTGTTGACGTTAAACTTACCGGCCTATAATTATTCTTTTTAACTCGTTCTCCTTTCTTAAATATTGGTACCACATCTGCCAATTTCCACTCCATGGGTACCGATCCTAATTTTATTGAATTATTAAATAATGCAGTTAGTTGACAACTAAGCTCTTCCTTACATTCCTTTAATATTCTAGCATATATTCCATCAGGTCCCGGAGATTTATGAGCCTTTAATTTATCTATTTCTTTTATTACCTCCTCTCTCGTAATATTTATTGAACTAAGAATATTATCGGGACTGTCTCTGTAAATGGATTCTACTTCCGGAATATTTTCCAAGTTTTCATTGGTAAATACAGATAAATGAACCAGTAGTGTATCAGATTAATTTATAATAAACAAAATCACGCTTAATCCTCAATACCAAAAATCTTAATACAATAAATACTTTATTTTCTTAAAATTAAAGGGTTAATTGTATGGCCTCAAGTCTTACTTAGATTAAACAAAGGATTTATCAATAGGTTCTTCAGCTCCGATTAACCCTGTCCCTTGAGAATTTATAGGAGCTGAGGTTAACTTTTGTGACCCGCTCTCGGACATATAGTTTATTGCACTCATTGGAGTTAATTGTGTTCCCTATCAAGGGAAATTTATAGTTTTTGGACTCTGAGAGTAATGAATGTCATGAGTCTCTTTGTGAACCTTTTTGGTGGAAACCAGTCAAGGAACACCACTGGCGAAAACTCAAATGTCGATCCTACCATCGAGCAAAGAAGGCAAGAAGCCAAAGACTTGAAGGAGTCTCAGCCTACTATGATACCCATTATCTTGAAAGAATACAAAGACAACGTTTATGTCCAGGAGGCCAAATATATATTACCTTGGAATTTTACTGTCAAAGACGTCATTGCCCTGGTTCGAGAAATCTCTACCGTTAATGAAGGCACAGCCTTAATATGTTCTGTTCAAGGAGAACGGCCCTCTAGTTCGGACACCATGAATTATTTATACACTGGATTTCCCACCCTGCCGAAGAGCCTTCGACGAAGCACTGAGGTCAATGTGTACCGTCTGAGACTCGGGTACAAGTGCACCTGGCAAATAGTAGAGAATATCATCAAGGAATGCACCTTTTGCCAGGTAGCCTCACCACATCCACTGCTACACTACATCCTGGAATGTGATTCTTTTTCAGAGATTCGACGGAAAACTGGTGCCCCCGCAACATCTAGCGAAGACCCAAATGCCCTTCAGGTTGCTAGCTCCATCATCAGACTAGCAACAAATAACCACATGAACAGTCTATCAAATATTATCAGACAATACCCTCCACCAAGATAGCCATGCAATAACTCTTTCTCTCTCCCCCAAAACAGGAATTCATTTATGTTGTTTGATGTAAACTAATAATTCACAACTGAATATTTATGCTCTCCGTTATCTTTACAGTTTGGCACAATCTCACCTGCGGGCCAATTAGGAAAGTCCGATCATCACCAATAAGAATTCACCCCACCTCCTCACCAACAGGAAAGCCCATTCGCCAGCAAGAGCGAATACCACGTACACTCCGAAGAAAATCTCACCCCACCTGCGGGCCACAAGTGGAAGGTCCGCTCACCCTCAAGGGTGAACATCCAACAAAAAAAAAAAAAACTGGATTTCCAGAGCACGACCTTCACCTCCATCTTAGGATTAGCCACATAAAGGTGACGTCTTCTGAAAATAGTGAAGAATCCTCATACAAGACAATAATTATAAAGGGATTTTAATCGCACAATCGCTTCTGTATACACTGGAATTATTTTTCTTTTCAGTTGCAATGTCACATTACTTTTTTATTTGTAAACATTTAACATTTCGCATATTGTGAATCTCATATTTTTCCCTTTAATTTTAAGGTCTTTCTTACCTGCCTCTTTAATTCTATATGCATGACCAAATAAGCACATTACCATATGTGAAAAATTAATAATTTTTACCCCGACCGGGACTCGGACCTAGGTGTAGTTGGTAGCGCCTTGGCATAGTAATTATATGTCCTAGGTTCGAGTCCCGGTCAGGGTAAAAACTATATGAATGCCTTCAATGAAAAAAATGGATAGGAATTTGACAATTTGGTAAAGTGTGCAGTATGTCAGCTTGACCGGTGCATTTACACCTATATGAAATTTCTACAATAATTATCATTTTAAGCGCTGTGTTTTCACGGAATCCAAAGCCTTAAACTTAATACTGTCCCTCTTTATGTTCAAATTCTGTTATTGTTATTCTTCTCACCTGATTCACAGTGTTTTTCAATGCCATGTATATATGTATGTATTGCTTTTTAAACCTTTCAGAACCGATTCTATTTTGTGTGTTCATTGCGCTCTCTTCATTATTCATGACATCCAAATATGTGACAAAAGTGGATCCAAAAATGAACTTCAAGAAATTATTAAATATAATGGCAATTAATAGATAGCCCATGACCACCGCGGGGCACTAGGAAGGGCATCCAGACTTTGTTACACAGCCCCAACCGGTCTGTCTGTGCCATCCCCATTCGAATGGGGATTAAAAGTGATGTATAAAATGGGGGCAAACTATAGCAAAATAGAAATTATGTTTCTAAAGCCGGTTTTACGTCACGGACTCCCTTTTCTACCAAGGGCTAGGACGGTTGTCTTCATCCAAAGGACTTGTTTTGGCAGTTGTAATCGTTACCCTGAGTGCATGCCCTTGCTAACCTCAGATGGTAGAGGGACGCGAACCCTCGACCTGCCGCCTCAGAGTCGCGGATGCTACCGCCTGAGCCACGGTGACTACTAAATGATTTTTGTTTCTTATTCTAAAATAAATAGGATTTGTAAATAAAAGAGGCTTAATAATAACCCAATAGTGTTTCTCATTTCAAATAGACCTACCGTTGAATTTTGAAATGCTGACCATGTGGATAAATAAAATATCTATAAATAATGAGATTATCACAATCTGAGCCTGAGGGTAAATACTCAAGATAAACAACCAACAACCAAAGGCTCTTCTTAGTCTCTTAGAGAAAAACAGAGCCTTAATCTTCTTTCATTTTTTTTAAATTAAATCTACTTCCAAATATAGTTTTTTTTTTTTTAGATTCTCCACTCACGGATGGGTGGAACGGGTCATGGAGGACCCATAGGGTGGTCGCCAACCGGCACAGGCCCCAACCCCCCACTGTGGAGGCCAGCCACAGCAGTAACCTCCCCAGTAAACAGCTTAAACTCTCTTGCCTGGACGAGGCGCGATCCGTCGACCTCGCGAATGCGAGGCCAGCGCGTTACCACTGTACTAGCCAGGAGGCTAACCAAATATAGTATTAAATATACTTTTCTATAGGCTTATTGCATGAAGTGTTTACCGTACACACGTACATCATTAAAAAAAGATGCAATTAGAATTTTGACCTGGAATAGGAATAAATTACCCTACTTTTTTTCTTTAATAATTGTGCATTAGAAATTATAATCTTTAATTAAATTAGTATTGACCAATTTTATATGTTGCGTATGTTCAGCATTCAATTAATAGATTCGTGGATAAAAGGCAAATACACAAAACGTCTGCGGTAAAATATAAGAACACGTGGAACCACATAAACAAAACTAAGATTTCCCTTTTAAAACTTTAGCAGGAGGGTTTGCCCCTCTAATTTTGTCTCTTTACTTTATTTTCGTGCTTTTTCTTCCACTTCCCTTATATCCTTAATCCCCTCCCCTTTTTTCCCCTCCTATCATAGCCCATCCTATTCATTCATTCTTTTAAAACGCTAAGGGTCCATTATGACTCATTCCACCTAAGGGTGGATCATCTGACGTTGAAGAAGGATCACTCCTCAGGTCAAAAGGCAACAAGATTTCACCCCTTTTTTCCAGCATGAATCACCCCAGTCCTTGCATTCTCGAGGTTTTCCTTCACTTGACCTCAGACCATAGGCGGGCATATAGTACGTCTAGAAAATAATTACAAAATGTATTTTAGAAACGGCTCTTATAGTGATGGAGTATCAATTAAAATTGTAACAACTGTTGAAGGCGTTCATCTTGAACAAGAATTTCTTTTGCTAGGAACGGCAGTCGTTATCGTGTCGTTCATAGTATTTACTTTGTACTGTTTCTTTAGGGACCGACAGCCGTAAGTACGATTGGGTATTTGGGTAAAATTGCAGCTTTTCTTCTGATGTTCAGTGATATTAGTACAAAGAGGTTTGCCTTAGTAGGTAATGAAGAGTACTTTATTATAGGGTACGGACAAGTGTCCTTAGGACAGTATGTCCTAACTCTTAATGCAATATTGGAAAATTTCCCCTTGATGATAAGGAAATATACAATTAAGAAATGATTCATGAAAACAAGGTTGGATTAGGTTAGCAAAATATAAAGTGCGAAAAATAATACTGTAGTCCATAGTACTCATTACTGAATATTGAAGGGGCAATTGACCTTGTGTGCAGTTGTCCCAAGGGGTAATCTTCCTAAGGGACAATCGTCTTAAGGGATTTGTTGTAAGGGGAAGTTGTCTAACCTTTCTTTATAATACTATTAAGTCTGAAAATCATATTTGTCTATTTTAAGGTATGAGTCTCCAACAATAGAACACAAATCCACTGATAACACTTTCCAGATATTAAAGATACATATTTTGGGGTCTGTAAGCATATTACGCGATATCCTTGGGAAAAATTTTAATACAACTCCTTCCTTCGCTTACTCTTCCCATCTCTTTGATTAAACCAGCCATTAATGGTATTTAAATAATGCAAGGATTAAAGCAGATCAACAGAATGGTGGTTATGGAAAAATTCCTTTTATGAAGTATAAGTAATAGAAAATATATATTTGCTTAAGGTTTACTATATCTCTAATACAATGTTCATTGGGATTTAATAAAACTGA
>JAXCGZ010007626.1:30000-35000 GCA_037179515.1 Halocaridina rubra
TAATAGGAATATCTTTCTGTTGCTGGGATGAGGATGCCAGATGGCGTGTGGGGGGGGGTCAATATTTTTTTTTCTCTCTATCTATCTATCTATCTTTTCCACAGGGACCCTGAATGCCATGTACTGTGGACCTCACATTCACTACCCAAACTTTCGTGTCTGTTTCATGGTGGTTTAGTCTTGAATATATTAAAAAGAATATGAATAAGAGTTCGTGAAGAATGTTATATGGTGGAAAATGTAATTAAACAGGTACCCATTCTTCCGGGTATGAATTTATAAAATAGGCCGTGCTTTTTTCTTCAGACAAACTTTTATTGAGAATCTCAATATTTTCTCTGCACTCTCCTGCAGATTATTAATAAGCTCAAAATATGTTCAGCTATGTGTGTGTGTGTGTGTGTGTGTGTGTGTGTGTGTGTGTGTGTGTGTGTGTGTGATTACCTAATTGTGTTTACGGGAAAGAGCCCAAAGCTCGTATCTTCCCGTCTCCTGATCGGTTCCATTTTAGACTTAGTGATACTTATCGTACCTGTCCTTAAAACTATGGATTGAGATAGCATTAACTACCTCCTCGCTTAGCCAATTCCAATTATCAACTACTCTTACACTGAAAAAGTATTTCCTTACATCCTGCAAAGAAGTTTTCTTACGAAGCTTCAAACTATGACCTCTAGTTCTAGAGCCAGCCATATCGAAATATCGATCCCTATCCACTCTATCATAACCATGAAGGAATTTGTGTGTGTGTGTGTGTGTGTGTTGATTTACATTATCAACACTAAAGAACGGCTAGAAAACATATTTATCAGATCAAGTTTTTTTTTTTATCAAACACTTGTTAAACATACTTAATATTACTCTTTATGTAACGAAAGCATAGAATTATGTGTCTCATTTGCAAAATTAACTTTAATTACCCGGAAGTGCGTGTGCAATTGGGTGCCAACCAAACTGAAGCCACGTATCGTCTACTTTGTGAACAAGACCAAGGCTAAATAGAGCTAAAAAGTGTACAACTGACTTGTCTAATTATTCTGAGAGTTAAAATTCCGTACTATTTACCAAAAGTATGTAGTTGTTCATATTATGCTTTAATGTATAAGAAACTTAGAATCTTGTAAATGCAGAGGAATAATATTTCTCACAATACTAAAGATACGTGCAGTATTATATTCTTCGAACAATATCCTATACCAGGTAACCATCTCGGATTAAAGTGGCGTACATATTTTCATAGAAATAAGTGAACCTCACCGAATAAAAACAGCGCTATGAAATGAAGGTAATATTTGTAAATATATCAGACTTTTAACATTAAATATGCGAAATTATCTTCAGTCAGCTGATGCGGGTAAATAGTCACGAGGGATGGAGTTAGACAAGAAAATATCATTTACGGTGTTTGTTTGGCTAAAGGAGTGAAAATAAGTGGAGAAGAGTTGGCTGTCTAATTATGATGCAATCACGCTTTAAAGGAGTTTTTATCTTTTCGTGAAATGCTAACCAGAATATTGACGTAAATATCTATGATCATTATCTCCTTTCATATGATAAATGCCACTAAAGATTGAGGTAAATATTGTTGAAAGTCTTTAGCAGTATTATGTAAACTTAGAAGCATGTACAAGAGGAGGGGATAGAGCTTATGACGTCAACTGGCTGCCTCCAAATAATGGTAGCTGGCAACGCATATGTTGTTACATCCGTTCTTTTTATCTCTCTCTTTACATTAATGTTGTTGTTGCTGTTTATAGCTCTTTAAAACAGCGTCAACCTATTCTAACGATTTTCTTGTGCTGCAATAGTGCTACTATAATTCACATTTAGACTCGATATATTGATGGCAGAATTAAAATTTCCTATATCTCTGTCGACGAATGTTAAGTACATTAGAATAAGTTTCGTGTTATTTGGTTCTATTTATTATATTAGCATCAAGGAGAAAAACATGTCATATTTCTTCTTTTCTTTTAATCTGATTGGCTTATATTTGTCTTGTAAAGATTGATGCAATAATGTGCAAAACCTGTAAGATTTTATTTTCACAATTTCAAAGATATTCATTAGTTGTACCAATTCAGAACTTTCCGTGAGCGATAATTTGTGGGAAGATCTCATGGTCACCGGGAGAGGGGCTCTAGTGGCACCCCTGAGGGACATGGTGTCTCACCCTGAGAAATTCTGATTCACCCTTAGTGCCCTTTTGTTTGCAATAGTGAGGTGTGGAGTCTCTTCGTAGCAATTTCATAGTTCATGTGATACAATAACAAGGAAAATCTAACGGTAAAAACTACAAAATATAATGTGCTTTTGTGTGTATCTAATGCATTGGTAAAGTTGATTTTATTGTGCAGTGATACTGAAGTCGCCTAGTGACATACCAAATCATTTGTGTGTGGTTTCTGAAGCAAGGTTGGTCTCCTTTTCCTTGTCACACTGCATTAGATGCCCTGGCAAAACCAGTAAAGTATGTTGTAGATTTTAGATTCACTCTTGTTTTGCCATATAAGATGATTCTTCAAATCTAGACGAAAGAAAAGTTTTTGCTGTTCTAGAATTTATCTAGTAGCGTTTAGCCTACATGTAATATTTTTAGTATCCATATACCTACGATCCTGGAGCCATACCTCACGAAAACCTATATTGACCTTACGTAATTGTTACTAGGTAGTTTCAAGTTAAGGATAATTTTCATATTTTCCTAATTATACTTCGTTCCACATTATATATATATATATATATATATATATATATATATATATATATATATATATATATATATATATATATATATATATATATATATATATATATATATATATATATATATATATATATATATATATATATATATATATATATATGTGTGTGTGTGTGTGTATTTTATTTTTTCCACCAACTCATTCCTCGATTTTTTTCTTTAAGAACAGTACATACAATGCTTATTCCCTATATGTTTATATTCAAGGCAATTAATCTCGCTTACATAAGTATCTATCGAAAACCTGGAAACCTGCCCTACAATTTAATTTAAAACTGGAATTGCAAGTCGGCTGTTAATTATCAAATATACAGCACCATATATCTGTGTTGCTTCATACTAAAGAGAGAGAGAGAGAACGCTATCTTAATAAGCCAGTTTGATGATTTTCTAAATCCGTTCATGTGGATGTGCATTGTAATGTTACTGAATGGTATTTATCTACTTAGTAATAATTTAAATGTTTTTGGTGGTATTTTTATATTTTTCTTCGTAAGTAAGCACATTTTCTTCAAATGTAACTCATTTGCAGTTATTATTATTATTGTTGTTATTGTTATTATTATTATTATTATTATTATTATTATTTAAAGCATTATTTGTATTATGTGTAAAAGGATGTTGGTATCAGCATTTCCACGACTCACGATAATACTCTGCAAGTAATGCTTTTTACAAAAATGAAGAAACCTTTAGAGATCTTTTGGTTATTTTATAACCTTGGGTTACTTGAAAATTCTGAAATCGAACGTAGACTAGCTTTTTAAGCCTGTCGCCTCATAAAAAGTAGTATTTAACATGGAATTTGTCGTATTATGAAGATCTTGCTTAATGCTAATGTGCATTTATAAATTAGCTTCCCACTTTGTTAAATAAAAATAAAAGTCCAACTTTGTCTACCCTAATTCGAAGATCTGGACTCTCGAACTAAGACAACATGTTTACGCCAGAAATCTCACGCATCTAATAATGTTGGAAGAAAAATCGAAAACTCATATCTATATATACATATACATATTTTGTTTTTAGTTAGAGTTGCTATTAGGTAATATTTTGGAGGGCTTTTTAACCATTTACTATATTGATTTAGTCGTTATATTGCTATGATGTTTTAGCCTTCCCGCTAAAGTATTAAAAGCTGTTGACCTTGGGAATAGAGCATTTCACCCTGCGCGGACTCGGTAACCCTTATGTAAAAAAGAAAGAAAAAAAAAGATGCATGTGAAAGCAGTCCCTAGGTTCCCATGTTAATAATAAATTTCTTGAATGATTTTCTATCCTTGGTGATGATACATTGCTTGAACACTTTTCTACCCTTGTAAAAAAAAAAAAAAAAAAAAAAAAGCCTTCATCAGTTTTAACTTATTGGTCCTCATACAATGAAGAATTTTCATTTCCTGGTCTTCTTGGGATAACTATGGATATCTTCCGAAGTTAAAGTTGGAAGACAATGTTCTACTTTTCAAACTTATAAATACCATTAAATCGTCTTTACTTTTTCAAAACAATTGCATATAAATTCACTGCTAGAATTCAGAGTCTAGTTTAGAAGTAAGAAGCACAAGCAGTTTCTATATTTTATTAAATATTTTTTTGGTGTCCGGGCCCGAAGAGGGCAGTTTATTTGCCCATCTTGAAGTCAGATTTATGAAACAAATAAACATCTTGTATACCTATCAAGGATCTTTGACCATAGAATATTGTAATAAGATTGACAACGATTTTGCTTTCTTGAAGCTGGACATTTCTTTTAGGCCTACCCTGCATATAGGCAAAACCTAAATATTTTGTAGCATCGAAGATGTGTAGCCTATTCTTCCTTTGTTTATCGTACATTTTTATGTATTGAACAAAGAAGAAAAGGAAATTCGTTCGGATATGGTAAAAGGTATATAGATATCTGTAGAACACTTTCATGATATGAAAAATGTAATATGTTCTTGAAAATTTTGCTATCATTGACCACTGGATGAACACTTTCATGATATGAAAAATGTAATATGTTCTTGAAAATTTTGCTATCATTGACCACTGGATGAATTAATTTTTTCACTCCTGAGAAATCTATTAATACGACTAATTATTATTATTATTATTATTATTATTATTATTATTATTATTATTATTAACGGGGGGAAAGGGAACTTTTTCGTTATCTTGAAGTTTCTAGTTATAACCTATTATATATGAGTCCTGATTTTAATTTTGAGATTCCTAGATAGCGCTTATCAGACAT
>JAXCGZ010007626.1:40000-75000 GCA_037179515.1 Halocaridina rubra
CGAAATTACAGTCAGGCAGTTGAAGTGTTTATTACTAGGCCTTCTACAATTCCTTTGAAAAAACTAAGCCTAACCTAAGGTTTGTCTTAGCCTAACCTATATTCAGAAGCTTCCGAATAGTAGAGAATCATGAATTTGTGTGCATTGTAGGCTAATTTAGTTTCAAATTGTATATATTGAACATAGATGCTAGTTTATAATTCACGATAAAGCCAAGTATGTAGATGTTTACATGAGTAATAAAATTTTTCTCCCTGAGGCGAGGGGCAAAAATACTTCCTCTGTGCTCCCCCGCATGTCGTAAAAGTTGACTAAATGGGGTGGAGTGAGGAGAGTAGGAATTTATTCCTTTGTGATTTCCGCCCACAAAAAATCAAATTTTCTCCTTTGACTCGGCCACCCTCCGTTGAAGGGGCGGCTTTTGTATACAGACATATACTAAAATGTGTTCGAACGAAGCCTGGTAAAAGCCACCACGCCAGCTTTGCATACACTGCTTTTGTACAAAGTGAACGCAGTTGACTGGGATCGGTCTCTATACCAATAATTCAATGGACTAATTTTATTTTATTTTATGTATCGCAAAGGTAGCCTAGTTTCTCGTGTGTGTGTGTGTTTTTTTTTTTTTTTTTTAAGAGTAAGGATCCTGTTGCCTTAAAATTATAAATAGAAAAAATAAATTCATTAAACAAAATATAGACCAAAAAGAATATAATGTCAGCACAAATATTTAATAAGATGCGCCTTATATTATGCCCTTTGTAAGAGGTTGTTATCATAGTATGATTGCATTCCTCCTCTTTGCATTATTATTATTATTATTATTAGTATTATTATTATTATTATTATCATTGATAAAAGTATTACTGTCTATTACCTTAGGCTTCTTTTGCAGCTATCATACAACTGTGAAAGTAAATGATATACAGTATACATAATGCAAGTCAATGAGAGAGAGAGAGAGAGAGAGAGAGAGAGAGAGAGAGAGAGAGAGAGAGAGAGAGAGAGAGACGTGCTCTGCTGCATGTAAATGTGTTTTCGTGCTTCTCTTTGCAACAGGTTGCTAGTAAGTCAACATATAATGGAAGGGTCAAGATAAAAACAACTTTGGCAAAGACGGGATTAAATAGAAAAAGAGAAGTTGGTAAATAAACGTATTCAGTTAGACGTGACTATTACCTAGTATTTGTTTAAAAACCTGTTAGTATCGCTTTTTTTATTTTTTTATTTCCAGATTAAAGTTATACAGATAGATAGATAGATAGGTAAAGAGGTATTTATAAATAGTTGATTATTGCGTTTATATAACTCTGTCATTTTTCTGTCTCTCTTTATCGGGAATCTTAGAGATATAAAGATACACATAAGCTGATTTATTTGGTGTCAGCATGCATAAATCTGCCATTTTATGTGCATGTAGTTGTTAGTATATATATATATATATATATATATATATATATATATATATATATATATATATATATATATATATATATATATATACGCACACACATACGCATATATATATATATATATATATATATATATATATATATATATATATATATATATATATATATATATATATATCTACACACACACACACACACACACACACACACACACACACACATATATATATATATATATATATATATATATATATATATATATATATATATATATATAGATAGATAGATAGATAGATAGATAGATAGATAGATAGATAGTCACACACAAGCACGCACGTTCGCTTGCACACAGACCTGATTGAAGTAAACATTGTATTATTTCCAATAATGTACAATATTTCTGCAATTTACCATCATTGTTAAGTTTGGTTAATTTAAGTTCTGTAGATGCGGTTTTTCATCAAAATATCGGATACTAATTTTATGTGATTTTTTGTTTGTTAATTTAGGAAAGTTGTATTTGATTAGGTGCTTTGAATTGTGAGAAAAATTATGTTCTGTGTGTGCATTAGTTTTCTTCTTTATTTGTATGAGAACGTCATTGTGTAATTAATAGATTAGAGTTTCTTTTCCGACGGGATATATATATATATATATATATATATATATATATATATATATATATATATATATATATATATATATATATATATATATAATATATATATATATATATATATATATATATATATATATATATATATATATATATATATAATATATATATATATATATATATATATATATATATATATATATATATATATATATGTGTGTGTGTGTGTGTGTGTGTGTGTGTATTTATGTATATGTATGTATGTGTATATAAATACGCATATAGAAATTTATACATGCACACAATTTGAACATTAAGCTGTGTAAATTACTTAAAAGAAAGCATTTATGTGTTCAGCTTAATATGCTGGGACCTACATACTCCTTCGATGCTCTCAAGAAACTTATTCAGGATATTAAAATTTCTTGAGCCGTTGCATATACTGTATTACAAAACAACGCCTACATTTCCTCTGGAAATGCCTGATGGAACAAGTGACTCCCAGTTCTCTCCCGAGAATTATTTTAGGCCGCTTTCACACCAAAGTGGCACGTCGCACGTGGCTTGCCACGTGGCACGCCAGTTGAAAACGAACATCCGGAAATATATGAAACCTTTCACACAGAAGTGGCGTGGCACATGGGACGTGTCACGCCACTTTGTGTTCGCTTTCACCTGGAGTGTCACGTGGCATGCCATGTGCGACGTGCCATTTTGGTGTGAAAGCGGCCTTAGACTCGTCAGTAAGTTGAAGAAATTGTTTTAAAAAAAGAACTTTACCCATGCAAATTTTGAATTACAAAAAAAGTTTAGAGAATTAGAGGCTAATTGATTTCATATTATATTAATTATTTTAGCGAATTTTAGATATATTAGTTTTGAACCACAGCTCTAGTTATCTTAACATAACCTTAGGTAAAAATGCTACCATCGATAGTTATAATTTTCAGTTGAAGAATGCTGGTAGACACAAAATGCCAACCCGATGTGAATTATTAATGTATCAGTGAAGACTTTTGATGCTATTTATCTCGACTTTTAATGAATGGACTGCAGATAATGAAGAGATTAAATTCCGTCAATATTGCAAGCGTCTCCTGGCTTAATATAGTTAATAATTGTAATGTGATTCGTGGTGTAATTTTTAGAGCAATATATAAAAAAATCATAGGATTCCTGCCCACATGGATTTGAAAGTGCAGTTATACAAGTAGGCCTATGATCGAATATTGCCTTACACATTGCTAAAGCGGTCATATTTGATACAACAGTGATTATTGTATAAAGGATTTTATATTTTAGAAAGGAGTGAAATAATCATTACTCTATATTCTTACATAATAATAAAAAAAACTATTGAAAATATAATTAGGAAATTTGGAAAAAAAGAAAATATATTTGAAAGTACAGATGATTTTTATTTTATTTTATTTTTTTAGATATTCCTCAATCCGCATAAACGTAAGCCTAGTTAAGACATACTCAGTATCTCCGTAAGACCAGTAATTAGAGCAGTCAGTACCAGTAGTTATTTTCTATCAAATTATCTAACTAGATTATTATCCCATTTTGTATGTACGAGCTCTAATTCTCACACACTAAATGGTGTTGATTTAGTTTCAAAAGTAAAATTATCAATTATAGTTACTAACCATAGACTAGTTACCGTTAATGTTAATTAACTTTTTTTCTGAAATTTCTCTGGACGTTTTAAGCTTTTAACCATATGTGACTGGTGAATTCCTTAAAGGCAGAGCTGTTCCTGATATTATGAAATTAATTCAGGTCTGTGTCGATGAGATTTATTTTGAATTGAATTAAATGTTTTATTCTCAAATGTTTGGCATGGCTATATGAGAACCCTTTTTGCCCTGTACGATCAAACTTATGTATGGAGTATTTTGAATCCAATCTGTTCTTCAAGAGCAGTTGTCTGATATAGATCCATTGACGAAATTTCATATTTTTGGCCTATTGATGAGGATAGTGACACTATCTTTGAATTGGGATTCACTTGCTCCGTCCACTGAATGTAGTTTCGAGTCTGAAATTAACACCTGTACGTGGCTCAAGCGGTAGCGTACGCAACTCTGAGGCGTCTGGTCGAGGGTTCGCGCCCCGTCACAGTCTGAGGTTAGCAAGGGCATGCACTCAGGGTAAGGATTGCATCTGCCAAAACAAGTCCTTCTCAAGAAGGCAGCCGTCCTAGTCCTTGGTTGAAAAGGGAGTTCGTGACGTAAAACCGGAACATGTCCCTTTTATCTTTAGAAATCATAAGATATTGGAAACAGCTAGTCTTTTGAGTATACTTTATACCCTGATCAAGTGCAGCGTATGGTAATTTTTATTCTAATAATTATATTAATGTAAATGGTAGATATTCGCTTCGCTGTTTGACAGAACAGGCAACATGTGATCCCTTGTTTTAAAGTGAATTAAATGTATAAGATAGGGAGTATTTTTACATTACCCAAGAATTTCCTTAACAAGTATCAAAATATTGGTAATTGTAGAGCAAATAATATATAACTTACCAATAATAACAATATTGTTCGCCTTTGATCACAGCTTTTAATATATTTTTCCCCACATTTAATCACTAATATGTAAATGTTACTTTTACATATACTAAAACGGCAAGGAGTAAATGAATTAAGAATGCCAACATCAGGAAAAAGGGTTCAGTTTATAGTGTTAATTGTAACTCATGTGATAAAAATTACTTTCGAGAAACTGAAAGGAAAATATTTAAATATAAGAGTAAATCAACACATATATGCTGTGAGATGATCTCTAATAAATACTTCTTTGTTTATTCATTTGACTAATTATAATCACCAGACTGATTGGAACAGTGCCAAAAATGCATATATATATGTTAATTTGCATAGGAATCAGTAGTGGAGTCATGCCGCATTTCTGATTCAATTCAATTTAATTCAAAAAATTAATTGACCTAATAGGTAATTACATCAAATGGAGCTTGTTAGCAAGCTAACAAGCCCGCCCCACAACTAATGACAATGAAATTTACAATAATATTAACAATAACACAAGAAAAATCGTGTACAGACCACATGGGCAATTATAATTGCGAAGAACTCTCTGTTTACACAAAGTAATCAAAATCCTTTGAGGATTAACTCAAATTTTGCATGCGATCAGTACTTAAGAGATAGTAATGTTTAAAATCAATCCTCTCAAACGAAAGACCTGATTTATTTGTCTTTATTGCTATAATAACGATAATCCCTAATATTTGATAAGATTATCGCCATTGTAGTTCTTACGTTGTAGTGTAGCCTGAAGTTGGAAACATGAAATATTTGATGAATCCAAGTCCTTCTTTACGCCTTCATGCACGCTCGTCTGTACACAGACTTTAACTTACTGTGCTGTTTACCTTTCTATAGATTCTGTTCTGTTCGTGACAAAATCTATCTTTATAAATTATAAATGTAAGATTTTTTTTTCTACAATATACAATTAATTATGCAGAGGAATAGCAAGTTGCCAATAATTAGCCAGAAGGATAATAATTTTCACCATCAATCTAAATAAAGGAATTGTCAACAGATTTTGAGCTTTCATCATATAAACATATATAAATACATATATGAACCCATGAGAAAGGGGGGCTAGAACACCCCCCTGTGTTCCCCTGCATGTCGCAAAAGTAGACAAAAAGTCAAAGTATTTTCTTTGACTCAGCCACCCCTCTTGTAAGGGGGAATATGGCGTTGGTATATGGATATGGATCGTATAAACAGGACCTTATAGCTGGCACTGTTCTTTCTAATTTAATCACTCAATTAATTTATGGGATTCCTTTGGTGCCTCCTAAATGAAATGGAGCCTATATCATCTGACACGTTTTTTAGCCTGGGCCACCACAGGACACATATTTTGCTTTCTACTTAAATGAAGCTTTGGGTGCATCTCGTTTGACAGTTTCTGAATCCTCTTTATACCGAAATGATTCTATTTTGGACAACCACAGGACACACACTTTCATGAGTACTTTTTATTTTTATTTATTTATTTATGTATTTTTTTTTTCATTCAACCATCGTGGTCAACCCTAATTCAGTAAAAGAGATTACAGCAAGTTTGCCGCTTGTCTACGATAAAGTGAATGATTCATTCTTTGTATATTTCATTTTTTCTATTGGACATTCATCATACTCTATACTCTATAGAGATAGATTTTATATCATGAATAAAGGGGAAGTCAGTGAGATTAAACACACACACACACACGCACACACACACGAAAGTATACAATGCCTGTAGAGTGAGACTATTTGATAATATGGCATAAAACTTATCAGAGAGATAGCTCTCAGGCCTAACATGACAAAAGGATAGTTACTTCCTTTGGCCCATTCATAAGGGAGTAACTGTGTGTGTGTATTTTTTATATACCCATATTATTATTACTATTATTATTATTATTATTTATTATTATTATTATTATTATTATACACATACATGTGTGTGTGTGTGTGCTTTCAGGGGTTTACTGCCTGTGAGAATAAAGCCAACCCTGCAGTTATGAGTGGTAGTAACATATATCCTTTTCAACTACCGGAAGTGTTCCGGAATGTTCTAGAGAAGTGTAAGGTTTATTCGTTTATGTCTTCAGAATATACTTCAAGAGAGAAAAAAAATATCAAGAAGTCCAGAATAAATTAACAATGAATTGGCGTCATACGAAAAGATTATTCTCCAAATGTCTTCACACAGACTCCTCCTCTTCTTCGTCTACATCTTTTCCCACTTTTATGTGGGGTCGATGTTTCTGGCCAGTGTTCTCCATATGTTCCTGTCCCATTCAGACTCTGAATGGAGTAACCGCAACTGATATAAATATAACTTCCAGAGGGTCGTTTCGCTCGTGCCACCGAGCTCATCAGGCAGGTTCTCCAACTTGGCATTTTGAGTTCAAAATGCCAAATTGGAAGGCTCCTGCGACAACCCCCTTTCCACTCCAAAAAAAAAAAGCCAGCTCTTGAAAGACCTTACCAGAATGAGAAGAAGTCTTCAGAGAATGGTACAAGCCATCCTCATCAGCTTCTTCACATTCGACCAGAGATGCCTCCTGTAATAAAGCTGAATGACCTCCTCCTTATCCAAGAAGGCGGACATTCCAGCTTTATGGGTAGGCTCCTGGTGTCTCTTCACCTTCCGCTTCCTCATCTGCTTCTTCCAAAACAAATGATGAAGTAGTATCTCCCTTCCATCCTCAGCTGTCAGAGCATGGCCCTGAACAACTGGAGGACGGGGGAAACCTTCTTCGCACGGGGTGATCACTGTTGGCTGGGCGCTCGGAGTTTCGCAGTCAAAAGACATAACGAAGGAAAGTGTCATCAAAAAAGACAAATTTTATTACATGCCTAACTCTTACACCCTTAGTCGCATATCCAGGTTGGGAGGCTTGGGAATTCCCCAAATTGTTACTAAGGAAATTTCACACATGGTTGCTGGCTACTTCCTAAAACTTTTATTTTAGGCAGACTTGAGTAGCGAATTCAAGGAAAAAAACTCAAGTTTGGCTTCAGACTCCCAGACTCTTCCTGCCTTATATGCAATAGTCAGTTTCCAGAACTCCTCGAGGACACAATTCCACGGAATTCGCAATATGTTAAACGAAGACAATTCTGGATGATTGCAATTTACTGGATCGATCATTAAAAGAGTTGTGCATAATAAAAAAGAGTTGTGCATAATGTGTATAGAGCCATATAATTTTTTATTTGAAGTAAATTTAAATTAACCTATTAGTAAACGAGGCTTCGTGCACTGTTGCTGGATAATCTGGATCCATCTATAACCGAGGGTTAAAGGGAATGAAATTGACGTCTTCAAGTTCCTTAATGGACATTCGCCGAATCCTTACACAAAGAAAGCAATACATGTCACCTTACTCCTCCTCCTCCTCCTACTACTACTACTACTGCTGCTACTACTACTACGACTACTACTACTACTAAATCCCCTGAAGGAGAGGGGCTAGAATACTTCCGCGTTCCCCTTTGTGTCGTAAGAATCGACTAAATGGGGCTGCTCGAGGGGACTGGGAATTCTCTCCTCTGTATTTTCTCTTCCCAAAGAGTCAGAGTATTATGCCTTGACTCAGCCACTTTCCTTATAAGGGGAAAAATGGCTCATATATATAGATAGATATATAGTGTTGTATTCATTAGTGAGAAATGGCGTATTACCTTAAATTTAGGTAAGACATACGACGTTAATGACACAGCCATTATTAGTAAGTTAAGAATATATTGGCTTCGTTACTGACTGTAAAAATTATGTGGTGAAGTTATGGAGGTTCTGAGTGTCATATAAATTGGTGATGGGTTCCAACCTCCTCCTCATTCTTTCTTTATAGATCTTTGCTCACTTTTCAGTGGGGTCGCCATTTCTGACAGCTCTCCTGCACCTAGCCTCGTTATGCACCTCGTCCCCCGACAGTTGTTTTTCCTGGAAATCCCCCCCCCCTTTATGAAGATGTCCTCATCCTCCCAGCTTCCAGCCTCTATCTTGTAAAAATATTTCATAGACCTGTTCTCGATAAATTCTCTGCGATAATTTGTTATAGGCCTACTTAACCCAATGAAAATATTTTTTTTAGATATTACATCGTACATCCATTGCTCTATTTCGTAGTCACCGTGGCTCAAGCGGTAGCGTCCGCGACTCTGAGGCGTCAGGTCGAGGGTTCAAGCCTCGTCACGGTCTGAGGTTTGCAAGGGCATGCACTTTGGGTAGCGATTACATCTGCCAAAACAAGTCCTTCGCAAGAAGGCAACCGTCCTAGCCCTTGGTAGAAAAGGGAGTCCGTGACGTAAAACCGGAACTGAACTGAACTACAGTGAGATCATTTTACTTTTTTTTTTTTTAGGCGATGATGCAATCTGTTTTGCTCTACGGCAGGTATTCAGCATTCTTTCCTCGTGGTATTATTGTGTTTTTCTTTTACTCTTTCTTAATCCTAGTGATAAAATTTATCTCAAATCTCTCTCAACTTTCTTGGTAGTTATATATTTTTTTCTTTTACTTATTTGAATTGTCTCTGTAAGGCTTTTTTTTTTTCCTTTCCTGAATTCTAATTCTTCTAATTCTATTGCTAATTCTTATTCCCTTATTTTATTACTCTCCCTTAGTTATTAGATTAAGTTTTTAAGTGTTTTCATTTTTCACTGTCATTATTCTCCAATCTCGCGTGACACCAATTTGCACAAAAAACTCATGAATAAAACATAACTTCATTGTTGTTCGTCAATGTTTGTTTTCTGGAGGGAAAAAAATTCTTTATATAATAGTAGTACTGTATTTTTGTTTACTATATTATGATTTTCAGTGTCAACATTGGCATGAACTCTCAGAAACTGTATCAAGACTTCATAAGCTGATATACATTAGCGTGTGTGTGTGTGTGTGTGTGTGTGTGTGTGTTTTTTTTTTTTTTTTTTTTTTTTTTTTTTTTTTTTTTAACGAATCATGTTAGTTGCTCTTTTTGTGTACTTGAGTTCTTCAGGTCATTTAAGCTGTTTAGATATATCATCCCCCTGAGGGAGGAGGTAAGAATTCCTCCTCCATGTTTCCCTGCGTGTCGTAAAAGTCGAGTAAATTGGGCAGAGCGAGGGGACTGGGAATCTCCTCCTCTGTAGTTTCTTCACGCATTGAGGCAAGGTATTTTGCTTTGACTCAACCCCCCCCCCCATTGTAAAGAGGAATATGGCCCCTGTATACAATCGTGTATATATCATAACTTACTTTATTGTTGTAAACAGGAAATGGCAAAGTAGACGGGAAGCAATTATTTTATTGGAACTATTTAAATGTTCTCTGTTTATTATCCAGCTTGCGCGTCTGTGGTCGTGACTCACGCGTGTTATTGCAAATTATGCACTTGGTTTGCTGTTGCATATAACATCGCAAGTACATGCGTTCACCAGTAGTGCATATACTTGCATATTATTGTTTGAGTAATCGTGTATATATACATAGTGAAATATATTTCTTATTTTCTATCTTTTGGTTATGTGGATTCGTGAGCGCTTTGCTTTTATGTTCTAATATTAGGATGGATTCGGTTTTACGTCACGAACTCCCTTTTCTACTAAGGGCTAGGACGGTTGCCTTCTTACGAAGGACTTGTTTTGGCAGATGTGATCATTACCAAAAAGCTGTAGCGTCTGCGACTCTGATGCGTCAGGTCGAGGGTTCGCGCCCCGTCTCGGTCTGAGGTTAGCAAGGGCATGCACTCAGGGTAACGATTACATCTGCCAAAACAAGTCCTTCGCAAGAAGGCAACCGTCCTAGCCCTTGGTAGAAAAGGGAGTCCGTGAAGTAAAACCGGAACAGAACAGAAGAGTAATTGCCCCAACGTTTATCAATACCCGTCTCCATTACCGTTTTACAGTAGATATCGTGAACAGCTGCATACTCTTGTTTCTAGTAAGCAGTTGAGAGCATGAGATTTAAGCCGCTTTCACACTAAAGTGGCACGTCGCACGTGGCACGCCAGTTGAAAACGAGCATCCGGAAATATATGAAGCATTTCAAACTGAAGTGACGTGACACGTCCCTTGTGCCACGCCACTTCTGTGTGAAAGGTTTCATATAATTCCGGATGTTCGTTTTCACCTAGCGTGCCATGTGGCATGCCACGTGCGACGTGCCACTTTGGTGTGAAAGCGGCCTAAAAGCGATCCAGGACGAATCATAAAATATGCAGCCAGTGTACCTTAATCCTAGATGAAGCCTCAGCGTCTAGAATTTCTTGTTTGGTTAGACTAACCTAACCAAACTTCTGTTTAAAAATTTTTGTTAATTTAAATTGCTGCGTTCAACTCCATTCCCAAATGAGGCATCTACCTTTGGCCTCAATCCCAGATTAATCACTTTAAAAAATCTAAATCAGGTGCTTATTATGAGATTGATCCCTATTCTCTATCGCAACAGAGTTTTAAAACATTGAAACCTCCATTATTATTATTATTATTATTATTAGTAGTAGTATTAGTATTATTATTATTATTATTATTATTAAGAAGAAGAAAGAAAGAAAGAAAGAAAGAAAGAAAGAAAGAAAGATGGAAAGAAAGAAAGAAAGAAAGAAAGAAAGAAAGGAAGAAGAAGAAGAAGAAGAAAATGCTTCGTGCCCTTGGCTGGCTATCTTTAGCGATAAAACGACGAAGACGGAAATGTCGTCGACTTTCTAAGCTTAGTCTGCCAGGACACACCGTGGTAAACGGGGAATGGTGTGAATGTATAAATGTATTTGCATGTGCGAAATTTGCAGTTACTACGATAAGCGCTTAAAGGTTTCATATATGTTCATGCTGTGCATATGTGTACCTTCAATGGCATCCATTTTGTTTAGATATCTTAGATAAACTTTTGATTTCCTTGCGTCGATTTGGTTGCTTTGGCCAATATAGTTATTTTTTTTATATTTAAGTGAGCATATATATATATATATATATATATATATATATATATATATATATATATATATATATATATATATATATATATATATATATATATATATGGATGGATGGATATAGAGTTAGATAGATAAATAGATAGATGAGAAATCATACGTCATTACATAATGAAGTGTCCCTTAGGCCTATGTGATTACAGTCATTTAAGAAAACTATTCCTCAACCTTTCCAACAATCTTTTTGCTCTCTCTCTCTCTCTCTCTCTCTCTCTCTCTCTCTCTCTCTCTCTCTCTCTCTCTCTCTCTCTCTCTCTCTCTCTCTCTCTCACACACAATTATTTTAACTCGAGTAACATTATTAGTATTAGAAGTTTGGTTTCCCTTGAGTTTCCTTAAAGATTATAATTAAATGGTTATTGAAATTATATAGACTAATAATAATAATAATAATAATAATAATAATAATAATAATAATAATAATAAAATATGAGTTTTCATATTTTATAATTAGTCGTAGCTATATAGGCCTATATGAGTTATTTGTGTTTGCCTCTTCCTCTTATTTTGCATCCATTTATAACCTCCACCCCTTTATTCTTCCACCTTAATCCATTTATAACCTCTTCCCCTTTATTCATCCACCTTTTCAGCTTACAAAGCATGTTGGGAGAAGAAAACGCCGAGCTGAAGGGAATGTCGGTGATTGTTGTAAAACTGAGTAAATTATAGAATAAAAGCTTCATTTTCTTATTGTTTACTATATAAAATAAAACAACGCAATATATACATGTATATTACAGTCAGTGGACTTTTAGTTTTATTATTATTTTTAATGTTAATCTCATAGTAACACAAGTCTCCCATTTTTTCCTACTGTTGGGCCAACCAAGTTTTTCTGAACTAGGACTAGTGAGGCTAGGCTGTTCGATGTTCAGTTATCGGACTATGTTTCGAAATGGATATAGACTTATAGAAATATAAAAAACAACAACGTTTTTATAACGTCTACAAAATATAAATAGTTTTTTATAACGTCTATTTTTTTTGTTGGAGTCTTTTAGAATTTGTAGTTTTCATGCTGCAGGTTTCTTCCGCGTTCTAATTCATTATTTTCCGCTTGCAAGTAGACAAAAAGTGGGTTGATGGATACCCAATAGGCAAAAGCCTCCTCCAATTCTAAACACTAAAATAATATTTAATTCCTGCCTGCATAGAAGTTTCCTTACGAAACTTCAAACATTGACCTCTAGTTCTAGAGCCACCCATTGCAAAATATCGTTCCCTATCCACTCTGTCAAAGCCAGGAAGAAATTTAAAAACCTTTACCTTATCTCTTTTTCCTTCTAACTTCAAGTGATGTCTAATTCCTTCAGCCTTTCCTCAGAGCTGATAACGTATTTCTGCCCCTCCTTGGTAGTATGCCTTTGAACTTTCTCCTGTTCATTAATCCGTTTTTTTTTTAATCGCATATTCCAAAAGTGTGCTGCACACTTAAAAGGCCTCACGTAAGTCATGCCAATACGTCTGAACATTTCTTTTATCTATTTGCTTGAGGGCAACCCTTATGTTTTGCTGAGATACCAAATTCTGCCTCGACTATACCATTTATATGTATTTGCGAGGACAAAGCTGCCAATATACTCCTAGATCTCTTCCATTCATAGATTTTTGAAGTTCCTCTTCTGCTCTTGAACACCCAAACCCAAACATGGACCCTCTTATGGCGCTTTTGTCCATATATATATATACCCATATATACACCATCATATATATATATATATATATATATATATATATATATATATATATATATATATATATATATATATATTCGAATGTACATCCTCTATTGCAATACTTTGCTAACTTTAAATTTAGACTTCCGATTTGAAAGATATGTTAATATTGCAACGTTCGGACATACTTATTTCCAGGTACTTCGATGCGTTTCATTAAATAGTATTGCTTGGAAAGTTATATGTTTTATTTCAAGACTTGCTCTATAATACACCTAATTGCGCTTGTATCGGGAAGTCATATTTCATAATAATCCCGGGCCTTGAGGGAAAAGTTTGGCCGTCATTCTGGAATTCCATTTTACAATTTCAGTGTTTGTCTACAGCCATCTTTTTAAAACAGCCATGTCATTCATGAACAGGGTTTTTGATGTTCACACAATGATATGTGTGGTGTATTTACTTATTATTTAATTTGCTCTTCTGTCTATATGTTTGTATGTATGCATATAAATACACATGCATACATACATACATATATACATACATACATACATACATACATACATACATACATACATACATACATACATACATACATAAAGATATATTTATGTAACATATGTGAGGCCAAAGCTTGAATCTGAAGCCCCCTTCTGGAATCCGCACTTGAAAAATCACGTGGTTAAGCTGGAAAGAGTTCAAAGACATGCCACGAAACTGGTGCCAGAAATACGCAAGCTCAGTTATGATGAGAGGCTGAGGGAATTAGACGTGCCATCGCTCGAAGTTAGAAGAATGAGTGGGGATATAGTGACGGTTTTTAAATTTCTTCATGGTTATGACAGAGTAGATAGGGATCGATATTTTGATATGGCTGGCACTAGAACTAGAGGTCATAGTTTGAAGCTACGTAAGAAAATTTCTTTGCAGGATGTAAGGAAGTACTCTTTTAGTGTAAGAGTTGTTAATAATTGGAATTCGCTAAGCGAGGGTGTAGTTAATGCTAACTCAATCCATAGTTTCAAGGACAATTATGATAAGTATCACTAAGTACAAAATGGAACCGACCAGGAGACGGGAAGTTACGAGCTTGGGGCTCTTTTCCGTAAACACAATTATGTAATTACATACACGCAACGTGTATGAAATCGTTGTATGTATTTTCATGCCCGAATCGTAATATGAAACTTGTGATAAAATTGAAGTACGCAGTAAAGACTAACGTTTAGCTAAAATAGAGACAAAATAAACAGAATTTATATATATATAAAAAAAAGGCAACAATTTCTCATATTTATGCACGAGCAGCCAAGTGGAAATGTCAGAAGTTGGCTTGCAAACAGTAACAAACCTTCCCCCCCCCCCTTCGAGGGATTTAAGAAATGTTATGAAGTGTGGTATGCGTCATCTTTTAAGTAACTACCAAGACTGCAGCAGTATTTGCAGCAATTACAGTAGTAGTAATAGTAGTAGAATTATTTATCCCCCTCGTCAAAACTTTGAAGCAGGTTGTTTTCATTCAAATTGAATGATTAATATTTATGCTATTTTCGTAGTATAAACAGAGGAGTGTTGTATTAATCAATCACTTAATTTTATTTTTTTATTTTTGGTAGCCATATCATGACTGTTGAAACCTAAAGCGAAGTCCATGCCCTCATATATATATATATATATATATATATATATATATATATATATATATATATATATATATATATATATATATATATATATATATGATAGATAGATAGATAGATAGATATATATATATATATATATATATATATATATATATATATATATATATACATATATATATACATATATATATAGATAGATAGATAGATATATATATATATATATATATATATATATATATATATATATATATATATATATATATATATATATATATATATATATATATATAATTCAAAGTTTGTATGCGTAATATTTGGATGCTTTCGGGGGGGGGGGATGTTTTGCTGTCTTGCTCCTCCCTCCGGATGGGTTGGTAAATAGCTATGTCGTTCTTTTAGCTTTGGGTAATATTGTTAACTACATCATGGGGATATGGGTGACAGTTATTAATTGCTAACACTTAATAATGAATAATTAAATGCAGTTATTTTCGTGAATATAAGTTAAATATGTAACGGATAAATGCAGATTTAAATAAATGAGAGACTTTCGAGGCCTAAAAGAACCATATCCTACAAAATGTAAACAAAGACGACGTCACCCACGCAGAACCCGTGAACGCTTCTTCAACCAGTTGACACTTCAATGCCTGTTGAATTTGTTAGCTTACATAGGTACACTATACATGTTTTTAGTGTTCATCTACTTGGTTCTATTAGTTTTTGATGACTTGGTATATTCTTTACGAAGAGAAACTTGTACATTGCATTTTGTTCAGAATTGACTGTTGATGTAGATAAAGTGAAGTGTCGAATTCCCCTAGGTTGTTACATCATGCTTCGGAACTTAACCAAAACAATATAAGTTTGAGTGTTTAACAAAGTAGATGCACACTTAAAATTGAAAATGATACATCAAAGAAAAGTTGTAATTGTTTAGACGTGATATGACTTTATCCTAACTTTTATTCCAGTATTCCTTTCCTCAGATTGTATGCCAAGTTCCAACCTTTCCTAGTTTCTGCCTTATACCCATTGATTAATATACAAAATCACAAATCCCAGATCTGAAGACATGGAATGTGTGGTAAATGTGTACTTTTACACTCCCAGTGAGTGAATAAAAAGACTAAATATTGGAAATTTTTATAATACAACAACTATAAAATATTTTTTCATATCAACTCGTTTCCTGACTGGTGGTTAATTAACAAAGTTATTGAAGCATTATAGGGTTAAATTGCATTATAGGACCACCTCTATTTTCCAATTGAAATAATTTTTTTTTGGTAGTTTTTTATGTGTTTTGAACTAACCTAACCTAACCCCATTATTTCATTAACTCAGTGCGCGATTTGAAACTGAGTAACGGGCGGCTACAGCAACTCCACTTACCAGAAAGCCAGTGATTTTTAACGAACGGTTAATTTTTCCCAGTGATTTTTAACTAACGGTTAATTTTTCAAGTGAAGGACTAATTTCCGGAGCAAATGAAGGTCAGATTCGCTTAAAACACATAAAAAACTAGCAGAAAACCTTTATTTCAAGTGGAAAACAGAGGTGGTCCTATAATGCAATAATACCCATTATAGTAAATTCAATGAGATTTTTTTTCCAACAGGGGGCCGTAAATGTTAATATTTACCGAGGGGGAGTAAAAGTTAATATACACCGCAATTTTTATTCCTTAATACTTTCATCAGCTTGTCTCCTATACTCTAGTGTTTTTGATTACTGTGGTATGCTGTCGATTATTGCAGATTATACGGCTGCTGTTGGTTAGGGTTCTGGGTTTACCACTGCAGGCTCTGGGACATCGATATAATGAAAGAGAGGGGAGTTTGAGTCTGGAAAGAGTAATAAGTGAGGATATTGTAAAGTTGAGTAATCTCCAGAACATGAGATTAGATGAGGTTAGGTTAATAACTAACCTAATTAAACTTGACATAACCTAACCCAACAGTTTACGGGGTTATTTAATGTTCTTTGTGGTTACTCATCTTTTAAAGATTGATAGGTTGTAAGGAATATTTCTATTTCAGTTATTCTTATATTGGTATGCATTACAATTATTATTTGTGATTAATGTGGAGTGGTTTGGCACATCGTTGCGGAACTACCTAAGCATTGGTCACCATAAATATAGTTTAAATGGCACAAACCATAATTCCATCATTTTAGGCTAATGCTGCTCGAAATATCTATAGGACTTGAAGTTAGCATTTAATTTCTGCCCCTGGCCTCCCTCTTTTACTACTGCCATATAAGGTGGCAAACCCCAAGAATCCTGCATTGGCACTTAATCACCGATACCCAGTTAGTATATGCTTCAAACACTTTAAAATGAACCTTTTCTACACCAATGGGAACTGACTATTTTAGGTGGAGAAGATTGCAATATTAAGTGAATTGGCAAAATCAGGTGTATAAAATTTGCTTTAAACCATTCGCTTATCAGCATACTTTAATTTGAATCATATGGGGAAAATTTCTTTTTACACATGAAAATGATTCAGAATATAAAAATGAAAAAACATTTGATGTTAAGAATATATTGGTAAATCACTATCCTACTTAACTTTTTAATGGTTGAAGTATCAGATATTAGGGATGTTCCTTTAGAAATGTATTTTTGGGATATTTGTATGGTATTGGATGTTATATATGATAATTTTTTGTGGGTACAGTAGCTTTGGGGCCACAATAATGACTGCGATAATTTGTTAACTTTACAGTACAGCATACATTATTAGGTGCAATTTCTAGAGGGTGGATATTGTTGGCCCAATTTTTATTATTTTTATAAACACAATGATGAATCTGTTGATAATTTTCACACTTTATACTTGTGGCTAGAGAGAATATTCTAATTGGGTACTTTTCTTGTTCAGTATTTGAATTGTGAGAAGTCTTTGGACTCACCAAGTTTATGTGAATTATGCCAGTGATAATCTCTGAAAATATGAATTTTTCATAGGAGCATAAAGTTGTTGCTGAACAAAATTATGCTGGAGAGAGGAGATTAAATATATTCTAACACTTTTTGATTGATTTACCAGAAATTTTGTAATTACAAATTTCAGTGAACTTTATTTGTAAAAACTAAGTTAACTTATATTGTCAGTGAATATCTTGCATCTCTGTAAAGTATCAATATACAGGTACTTAAGATTTCTGAACCATGGAATACAATACTAGTATATTTTTGTAAGCATACCACTTGGTCATTAATGCATATCATAATATTTTGCTAGACCAAAAGAAAATCCAGCTACTCCTAATAGCATACAAGCTGTAAACAAACAGTTTGATCTGGAATCTTGTGGGTAGGTTTGGTTGTCAAAAATATCGTCTATAATAATTTTTTGCAAATCATCCCCATAAAATAAACTACAGACACTTCCCTACTTACGAACATCCGAGTTATGAGCATTCACGTGTAAGAACAAAAAACTACCCATTATCTTCCCATGTATTAATGTGTTATTGTATTGTATTGTAATATTGCATTATCATTACTGTATGAAAATTCATTAGTACTGTATAATTTATGTCTTAGGTGTTAAAGTGTCTTTCACCTTAGCACTGTACAGTACTGCATATGTATGTACTGTACAGAAATTTTTTTTTCCTAAACACAACTTTATCGTTTATGAAGATGTTGCTGCATAGAGGTTTTTGTTGTTGTTCCCTGAAGCACCTGGCCGAACAGGCCTCATTCCTTTTGGAAGTTCAGTGCTGATCCTGGGGTTTTCCGCAAAGCTCTCAGGAGTGTATGAATTGTTCGTGTCATATACAGTTGTGTATGGTGAAATCCTCCTTAATATGTTTCCTAGGTTGCTCTCAATATCTCTACCGAACAGGAGTGTTTGAAAAAATACTGCCAGAGTCATTTTTCGTTGTAGAAAAAATCGTGTTAGTACATGTATTGTGTTGGGAGATAGAAGACTTCCAATTGGGATTTTATGATAATTATTAATTCTTGCCAACCAAAAAGACATAATCAATATATTAACAAAGTCCAAACAGTTTTTTGTAAATATTTGTATTTTTAGTGTTTTTTGGTCATGGTTATTGATATCTCAATTTACTTTATTTTTTGTGCTATAGTTGAAATTTTTTAACTTTTCTCAATCCTAATAGGCTTGGAATATCACTGCAAAACTGTCATTTTCTATTACACTAAGATATAAAAATGAATAAGTTTATTATCCATTTTTGCTCTTGCTTGCATCTTATCTTAGTGTCCTTAAATGATTAGGTTTGTAGTATTTGATGTTAGTCCCCCATTGGCCTAAAACTAGATAAGAGGAGCTGTTCTCTAATTTGAATGTTATTATATTTGGTTTTCTTAATGATGAAACACCCGTGTTTGAGTTTGTAGATGACTTTCTGCCAGAATTTACTATAGGAAGCTCTGACTTTAGAATGTTGCAAATTTTAATATTTTTGAACTGTCTTACATTTGTAAATCTACAGGTTAGGGAACTTTCCTTCTCTTACCTGGATTACTTATGCTGAACATGTAAAAAGTAAATTTTTCCAAATTTGAATAAAATATATTTCTCTCTAACCATCTATATCAGTCGTTATTTTTTTAATTTCATGATTCCTATCATAATAGACAACATAGTGTTGACAACATACTATACCTATTGGTTGGTATGATTCAGCTGGTATTATTCTTAATGAAGATTCTTAAGTTAAACACATTTTATAGTTTATGCCGGGTACATCCCATGAATGCTAACTTCTATGTAATTTATTCAGATGTGCTTTTTTACCATTACAGTTATTAGTTTCTTAAGGATTATCGTATTGTCAGATTATATGAAATACTGTACTGGCTTTTGCAGGTTAAGTATCATTCATGCTGTAAAAACAAAAGTCTTATGCAAGTAAAGGAAGTTTAATCGTACTTTGAAACTGTAGAAAGTAATAAGTTTTTTGTCAAAAAACTTTTAGAGCAAAAGTATTTAACATTTTCCAAGTTTGTACTAATAAGCAATGTTTATTTTCAGGGTAAATTCTAAAGCAAGCAAGATTCTGAAGAATATATGAAAACCAGTTGGGCCAGGCAGGCTCCCAACAGCGTGGTCAAGTCCTGCATTGCATTTTTTTTGCCTGCTTTTTACTGTAAGGCAGTAAGCACGAATTGCAAGTAGCTGCTCTAATAATGGGTGAAGTTGATAAGCCTTTTGGTTGCACTCAACCAGGCTGTGGAATGGTGAGTGTTCTGTATATGTATCCTGTTATTTTTTATTGTCAGCTATATGTATTCTGGTACATATTGGTATACATATTTTTTAAATGACATGCAATTTTATGGCTGTAATATTTAATTTGTGCTTTGTTTAGATAGTACTGTTTAGATTGAATTTCTATTTTACTTAGAAATATACAGAGCAAATATAGCCTTTTTTTTAGTGCTATATACAGTATCTTGAATATTGTAGTCTCCGTGGCTAAATGGTAGCGTCCGCGACTCTGAGGTGGCAGGTCGAGGGTTCGCGCCCCGTCACGGACTGAGGTTAGTAAGGGCATAAACTCAGGGTACCGATTACATCTGCCAAAATAAGTCCTTCGCAAGAAGGCGACTGTCCTAGCCCTTAGTTGAAAAGGGAGTTCATGACGTAAAACCGAATCCACAATATCTTGAATATTGTACCTTTTACCGGACGTCTGATAAGTATGCTAATTTTTCCATATTAGGCTTGTCATAGAGCTAATTGGAATTAATTTTACAGAGTTTCACAAATGAAGATCATTTGACAGTACATCGACGTCGCCACGAGATGCATCTCTCAATGAATGGAGAACATCAAACACCAAATCCAGCCAAGCATGGCTTCATTATCGGTATGCTTACACTTTAAGTTTTGCTATATATCTCCCCCATCATTATAATGAAATTTTAACCAGATGCTTTTTTCATCTTCTTAGTAGCAGTATACTAGGATAACGTGTGTATGCTTTCTTTTGGCCCGCTTGCTATTTACTGGTGCCTCTTGTAAGGTACTCTCCTCTTATTATTTCACGGTCTTTAAGTTATTCTTTAACTTTAACTTTAATAAAGAGCATTATCTCATAGTAATATTTGTTTTTTATAGATATTCAAAACAGTGGAAGAAATTTGACAGCTCTAAGTGACTTTTGCATATCAGACTAGTAATTTGTTTCTATTATCTCAAGAGTGTCTGTTTGTTCTGTGATGATTTTTTCTTATGTTAGCGGAGTACCCATACATTCTGTACTTAATATTGTACAGTATTCAGATTTACTTTTCTTGATACTAGAAAATTATAGAAGGCTATCTTAATGACTGTGACAAAGTTGGTCATTATATTCATTTTAAGACTCCTGTTCTTCAGTTGTAGCTTTTATTCTAATATATTTTTATCATGAACTTTAATAGATCCTCAAAAAATTTTATTCTTGAAAGTTGCACCTTGATTGTACACGTTTACCTTCTGATCTGTCGCTGTTGTATTTTTATTTATATGGAGAACCTTTTCATCTTAGCTGTTTTATTGAGCATTTTCTTGTCAATAATACTGTAACAGTATTATGATGATGAGATAAAGACAAAGAGGTTTATATCCTCTATTGCGTTATCCGTGTAAATATTCTGTCGAATGTATCCCTTTACCATGTCAGATACTGGAGAATGTAACCTTTTACCACACTGGAAATATTTACAAATATTAACACTTGTTACATTAAAGTCTTTTCAGAAAATACTCCATTTTGTAAGGAAATATTCGTTTTACTCTGTAAATGACCCTGGAAGATCAAAAAGTGTTTCATATACTATATGCCTAACTTTCAGAGTTAATGTTGCGTCCCTTTTCACTTGTAATTTAGAAAATTAAAAGAAGTGGTTATTGAAATCGGCATTGAAGTATCGTTACTCAAATGATTAGAAATGAACTGTGTAACTGACATTTATGCTAAAGAAAAGACATAGATGAGACAGGATTATTTTTGTAGCTATTTTATTATGCCTTGAAAGCTGTATATTGGTATTGGAAGTTTTAGCATAAAACTGAAATCTGTGTTTGGTACTGTTATAAAGCTTGTTAGTGTTTTACATGAATTATTTCGCTTTTTCAGTTATTTGTAGTTTTTTCATGCTAACAAATTTTTATGTTACTATGACTGAGTAGCTTTTTAAAGTGTTTATGAAGTATTTTATCTTTTTCCCTTAGGTTCTTAGCAACATTTAATTGATATTATTTCAGATCAGACACCAACACCTACAAGATTTCTTCGCCAGTGTGAGGAAGTTGGACTTTTTCAAGAGATCAGCCTCAACCCATTTGATGAACAGTTTAGAAGGGCTTCACTTTTGAGATCACAGAGCTCAATATCAGAGGTAAGACAGAGTTAACTGTACTGTATTCTTTGTTTTTGTAGTTTATTTTTTAAAATAATCCCCATACCAATGATTTAGTAATGTTTAGGAACTGTAGGTATCTTAAAACTTTATATAGTTTTATGACACTGCTCGGCAAATTGTGAATATTTTTCGTTTCTGTATCCAATCATATCATGGTATATCGTGTAATTTTGTAAAATAACTAGGAAGTGTACTCAAGGATACTAAAATTTAATATGCTCTTCAGGTTATTGGTGTTAACACCGGAGAAAGTTTGGATACACCTAGAGTTTTGCCTCCGGTTGATTCCGACGAGACGATATCTTCCACCTCGCGAGATGATATAAATGGGACGTCCACTTCAACATCTACTATTGCCACATGCAGTATTACCCCAGCTGCCCTCAGTCATAGTAATTATGCTCATCATCAGTCCACTGCAAGGTTAGACTTTTATTATTTACAGTTAAATTATTTGTCTTCACTTTATGTGCCTGGTAATCTCTTTAATTGGTTTGTTGTCATCTGTGCTGTATTGACTTTAGTTAAGGAAGGATTTTATGTTTGTTAACTTCTGAATGGTAGAAAATCAGCAATATTGAATATTTTAGAGATTTGTTTAGTACAGACTAACCTGATGACGAGTTGAAACCCTATTTATTAACGTATCATGAATTCTTGCTTCCGTTTAATTGGACAGTATGTTCCAATTTGGTGCACACCATTTTCGTTTTAGGACTTCAACTTAACTTTGCACAAAAGAACTTCTTTGTATAGAATAGTGTAAGCTTTGCAGCAAAAAATATATAACACTCAAATATTAAAATTTATTCACATTAAAAGAAAAAAAAAATATCCTTTACTCATAATCAAGAGAAAATAATTGTGTACTTTATGGGTAGGTTAAGTCAGGATAGTTTGGTTAGATTAGGTTAGGTAGTTGTAGGACATCACCAAATAGGGTGTGCACTAAAGCTGCTGCACTGAATAGGTTATGTGCCTAAACAGGCGCTGAAAGTGGTCTGTGCCAAAACAGTCATGCCAAACTTTTCTAAACCCTTTATTGAAGATATCACTTCCCCTCTAAAACAGTAAGAGGAATACTCTTTGATATTGAGTTCTTTGTTTTTGTGAATTGTTATGATATCCTAAATAGGCCTGCTTAGTTTTTATATTCTTGCAATTTGGAGAAGTGTTTTTATAAATCTTATAGATGCTTAATAGATTAATAGAAGCTTGATTGGAGACAAATGAACTAGTTTACTACATGCTCATTTGCATAGACCATAATTCACTTGAAAGAGCATGTTCCTACTTGTAGATAGTCTTACAAAATGTAGATATATATTTTCTTTCAGAGTGGAAGAAATTGATGTTAATGAACTTCATAAGGATGATGATACACCTCGACGATTGTCTCTCAATGTCACATCAGCGTCTGAAGTGGGCCAGAATACCGCCTCAGTTATTTCAACTCCAACACCTGTCATTACTGCTGGGTAAGATTATTTTTTTGGAGGGATATATTTATGTTGGTTGCCCTTCAAAAGGGAGCCTATATTGTGTGTTATGTGACATGTTGAATCCTTGTTAACAATATATTACAGACTATATCATGGAATAAGTATGCTTTACACTGAATGAATGCATTTCAGGTAGCAGTAACCGCTCTCATTTAGTTACATCTACTGGGCTAAATAAAAAGACCAATGAAACTATCATACTCTCGAATGTACCATTTCTTTTTTCAAATAGGTTTGAACAATAAAATATGAAAGAGTAAGAAAAAACCATGAGGGGGCAAGAATACGTCCGTGTTTTCCTGCATATCATAAGAGTCGACATAATGGGTTGGAGCAAAGGGACTGGGAATCCCCTCCTTATTTTTTTTCCACAGAGAGAAGATTTTTTCCTCAACTCAGCCACCCCTTTATAAGAGATGTTATGGCTTTTGTACATACCATAGATAGAGAAATGTAGCATTACTTGAATTATATGTAGCATCTGGGATTTTTTTGACCATCATCTAGAGATCTCTTATGAAGTAAAGACATTATATGAATGAGATTTTTATGTTACAGTTTTATTTCTTTTTGGTGTTTAGATATTTACATGGTAGTCATTTCAGTTTTGGCTCCAGTTATTTATCAAGTCATCCAAACAACTTGGTATGTGTCTTAGCAAAATCATTAATGATGTCACTGAAAAATAGAATTTATTTTGAAGTTTTATCTATTTGCTGGGTTAAATGTATTTTGAACGGAAGTTAAGATTTTCACCCATCACTATTAGTGCAAGAGATTAACAGAGACTCATAAAATGGCTCACAAAAACTATTAGTGCCACCCTCTTAAGAACTTACACTAAAGTTTTGTAACACTTATTTCGATCTACGAAGCCCGCACTTATATTCATACCCAAGTGAGAGTGATTTTGTAAAGTCTTTGAATCTTGGGTGGGTCATATTGGAATCTCCATTATTTATGTATGTGGTATCTAGTTGAAAGTATCACCCACATCCTTTCGGTACATTATGACCTCACATGAGTTGCTGTCTTATTTCAGGCCATCTGTGACTCAGTCATTAGGTGTGGTTGGTGTGACAGGAGGCAGTGTTAAATTATCTGGTGTTCAGCAGCCAGCATCACAGCAGCCAACATTGTGTGCCGCACCTGGCAGTGTTCCTCCTTCGCCTAGTGCCACAGTACTTCAGTTACTTCTCAGGTAATTTATTTTCTTTTTTATTACATAGCACATTCTCATTTTTGCTTTGTAATAGTAACCAATATTGACTCTTTTCCGTTCGTTCAAAGAGCAACATTTCTTTATTTACTGGTGTATTTTTGCTCATGTAAAGACTGATTATTATTTCCATAGCTTTTAAGTAGGCAAAGATAAATTTACTATAAATGAATTTCTCAAGAACTTGGGTATGTTGTAGTGTTATATGATTTGCAATGCTTGAAATTTTCAGGTTACCCAACGGCCAGGCTATTCCTGTGGAAATTCCTGCTACCCCAGTGGTTTCATCAAGTAGTAATAGCACAACCACAGGGAGCGTTATATCTACTGTTTCTGGATCGCCTCCTCACACTCTTGATAATGGACGACCACCTCAGCAGTCTTTGGCAAAAATGGTATGATATATTTTGTGTTTGCTGATTTTACTACAATTAAGAAAATGGTATATTCTCTATATTATAGCTTTAACTGAATTTTTTATTTTACTTTTGTGTCCCTTTGAATCCCCATTTAAATGGGGGGTAGATACAGACAGACTGGAGCTTGGGTATTAAGGCTGGATGCCCTTCCTAACATTCCATGGTGGGCTCAAACGCGAGTTGTCACTACAGTGCTTTCTTTATGTTGGCTGGGACAAGCAAGAAAACTGCCCACATTAGGTCCGGGCACCAAGAAAACATTGAGACATAGTAGAAGTTTAAGGACAAGGCAGAAATAAGAGAATGGTATACAGTTGGAAAAGGACAGGCTTAAAGAATACTCAAAGTAATGAAGACCTAAAGATATGGCAGAATTAGGCCCTGAGAGGATGTTAATCTGCTTTTTGAATGAAAATAGGTTATAAGAACTAGGAAAGACAGAAGGAGGGAGAGAATTCCAGAATCTGGAGGTCTATGGGAAGAAGTATAAGTTTAACTTTTGGTACAGACGTTGCTCTCTCTATATATAGATTAGGTACCAAATTAGTGACCATAAGGGAAAGTGGACTTTGGGCAAATATTAAGTAATGTATATAGAGAATATTATATACTTTGCACAGTAGCTTTCTGTACTCCATATATATATATATATATATATATATATATATATATATATATATATATATATATATATATATATATATATATATATATATATATATATATATATATATATTTATATATATATATATATATATATATATATATATATATATATATATATATATATATATATATATATATATATATATATATATATATATATATATATATATATATATGAATCATTTTTACCCCGGCCAAGACTTGAACCTAGGACACAATTATTGTCCCAAGGCACCACCAACTACACCACAGAAAGTCTTAAAAGCATGCCACTCTGTTCTTATTGCAGTTTCCCCTAATCTCACTCGTGGCTTCGTTTTTGCATTTAATTCAAATCTCTACTTCATTTGGAACCAACAATACTCAAATAACCACATTACCATATGTGAAAACATGAATCATTTTAACCCCGGCCAGGACTTGAACCTAGGACACATAATTACTGTGCCAAGGTGCTACCAACTACACCACAGAAGGTCTTAAAAGGGAAACAAACTTTACAGCTTTATCTGCTATACTAGGAATGTCTGCATTCTATCTGAATGCCACTCTGTTCATATTACAGTTTCCCCCAACCTCACTCTTGGCTCCGTTTTCGCATTTAATTCACACTCATTAAAAAAAAAATAAATGAATAAATAAATTTGCTTCTTCATCAACAAGTTCCTTTGCTTTTACCTTTTTTGCACCTGTGTGATCCTGTACTAGTTCTAGTATTCCAACAATTGTGAATTGATCAGAAACCACTAAAACATACACATTGTCGTCCTCATCTAACCCCAGATCAAAATTATATGTCAGCTCAACAGCTGTAATGATTTTTGAAATCATTGTCTTTAACAATACCCCTGGCGTGATGGACAGAACTCTGAAGTACCTCTTTTCAGATCCTATTGATGCATCTCAAGGTGGCAACAAACAAGATCCATGATACTCTTATTGATATTTTATTCCCTCTAGAAATTCATGAGTGTCCTTCCAGTTCCCTCTGTTACAGGATTAGCCTTGGCAAAGGTCCTTCACTAGTAATTGGCTTGAATGCTGAGATAACTTACTCCATTGGTTTAGTAACCCGAACGAGCACCAAGCTCGGCATAAATAGTGTCCGCTCTTTCTTTGTTTGTATTGAATATTGTCTTTGCCTTAACCTTGATCACTGTGATGCTGATTGGGATGCACCTTTAGACAGATCATCAGTCCAGGTAATGAGTAGTATATCAGCATCAGTTATGGGCCGTTCTTGCCTTTTCTTCAGTTTTGTAGCCTTAAGTCTTGCCCCATTTTACAGTCTCTCAAACTTTTCCTTATTCAGTGGTAGTGATTGTCATGTAGAAAAGATTTAAGCCCCTCAAATATCACGGTTTTGTTTCCAAGTCAGTAATTTTCCTTTTTAGAGTCAGGACTGGGCTCTTTGAATCCATGATGCATTAGGTATTACTCGATTTAAAGCACCAGACACATGATTTGAGACACACACTAACTCACTTTCATACTCAAGAATACGAGACCAAAAGGAAATTGTATGATTTTGCAAAATTTAATCCTAAGCCTTATAAGAACTTTTCTATAGAGAAAAGATGCACATTGAAGCAACACCAAAACTTACTCTTAATTCATAAATATACTTTATAGATATTTATTACAGCTTTCAAGTACACATAGGCACTGTATTATAGTATTATATATTCACGATTAATCATATGAGAGCAGCACAATCGATTTGTTTATTATATTGCAGAATTCAGCTTTACACCCTCCAACACTCGCTAAGTTCTTTTAGGCAATCACGAGCTTATATTTACTCTGTAGTGACAGATGATGTGTGGAAGGATGTTATACGGTGGATGACTGGATAGTTTATTATTGATTTTGATATCCATTTTTATTTTTTTTGTGAATTCTTAACTTTGGTCACATTATCTCTTACATTTCCATTAACATTTGCCATTGAATCGGAGATAACTATTATTATTAAATTTTTAATTTGTTTTGCAGAAATTAAAACAGGCACTTGCTTCAAGCAGCACTGCAGCAAGGCCAGGATGCAGCAAAACTTCCCGAGCCAACACAGCTGATCGCATTGCAGAAATGACTAGATCACGTAACTTTAGTGGTACAAGCAGTACAGAGGTTAGACTGGCATTTTTCATCAATTTGTATTTTTTCATCTGCTAGTTCTAATAGTATTGAAAATATGATTTTAAATCCAGAAGTAGTGTAAAGATTTGTGGGAATCAGAGTGATATCCATTGTGAATAACCCCTGACCAAAAGCTATAAGAATGTGGTTGTTCCAGACCCCAGTATAACATTGGTACCATTGTGGTAGAATTGTGAGGTTAGCATGCAATAAAGGAATATACAATTTACTGTTTTGTATATTTATTTTTCTTCACTTTTATATAAGGTATCTTTATGCTGCTTAAATTTATGATGTAAGCCAACTTGGCTATTAAGGTTTACATTTTATATCTCTTAGTTCTTGTTACAATCTCTCGAGAATGATTATATCCTGGTTTTGAATATCCATAGATTGTATCATATTCCTTGTAAGGCGTCCATGTAATTTTCCTCTCTTTGTATTACTATTATAATATGGAGAAACTAGAGTTTGTTGTATGTATGCTATGTTACTAATTTTTTCTTTCTGGAATTAGGGTGAAGGAGAAGAGGACTGTACAAATTTGAGTGGCGCTGGTGGAAAAGGCGAAAGAAGACGGAGGCATTCATCTGATAATGAAGACCCTCTGGAGAAGAGAAGAAAATTCCTGGAACGAAATAGGTATATATCTTACTTTAATCTATTTTCATATCATGAATAACCCAGTTATGATGGTGTTTTTAGTCATACTTTCACTTTACTTTTATAACTGGCACTTTACATTATATTTAAATTATAGAACTTCATAAACTTTCATATGATATATAGATATACTAATTTAAATATAGTATTCACTCCTGTCATCATTGATTCAGTGAGTTAAGCTTCCACCTTCATTCATACTTTTTTCATCATTTTGTATCATACTGGTATCATACATCAGATTTATAACCAGCTACCCGAATTATGATGACTGCATTTAATACGAAAAATAAGATGTAAGTTTTTGTGAACAACTGCTACAGTATCTGAAATAGAATATATATGAAGAACCTCCCTACTTATAATGTAAATTATAAATGGGGAGTTATTGCTTTCTAGGGGACAAGGGAAACTCATCTAAAAACATGGAATTAGCTGCAATTAATTGAAAGAGTGTACAGATTATTATGATGCTCTTGGCGAAAGAATGCTGGATTATTTTTTATTTTATGCAAATTGTATCCTCCGAGCATGATAAGGCAAATAAGGTGAAGTTGTCTTAAAGCCAAAAATAAAACTCGATTGCATATTTCTAATTGTAAGCAGTTTTTCTTAGTCACATTTATCCATACCCCATATAGTGAACAAGATCAAACTTCTGGCAGTGGGAATATGAGTGAGGTATTATTTATTCAATAATACAAGTGTTAATATAATTTCTTTGTTCCTCACTACTACACTGAGATTGTTCTCAGAAATTCTTTCTGTTATTTCGTTTGTTAATGCATTTACTATAGATCATTTGATTATTGTCCTCCTTCCTAAATTCGTTCACCTTTCTTTCCACTGAGTAAACCAGGATGTGTTCTTCATTCATGTATCAGCACCTATTGCTATGATTAAAGTCTTTCATTTCCCTCTTCAACAGCATGTACACATGAGTATTTATGAATCAAACTCATCTGAAAGTAATTCTTATCACCAAAGGTCTTTCTTTATCCTAATCTATACCTATTAGGTCCCAGCGAGATCAAGCATTCCAATTATGTCCTTCTTCCAAACTACGACCTATTCAACATTTATTTCTCATTAAAACCAGCTAAGCATTTGTGCACCTTTATGCCAAGCTATTATTCATCTCTAGATTTCCTTGGTGTTACCAAAAGCACCTAATATAACTTAGGGGTTGATAATTGTAGTTTTATGTGTGTAAACCTTAATGTGATTGATTTTCTTTTCTACAAAGAAGAAAATCTTTTCATTGAATAGTAATGCTATTGATTCATGATTTGGTTTGATCTCCTTCACATGTGATCCCCTCCCAGATCATTCCTGTATACTCTATATATAGGCCATTAAAAAATTTTCATCTCTTAATCTAAATCTTGATTAGGAAAATTTCCTGTTGCAGAGCTGCTGCCATTAGATGCCGTGAAAAAAAGAAGAAATGGATTGAAAATCTGTCTGTTAAATATGATGAGCTTGGAACTCATAACCAGAAGCTTCAGTCTGAAGTCTCGTCTCTGAGATCAGAAGTTGCTTTATTGAAGTCTATGCTCCTACGTCATAAAGACTGCCCTGTTACTTTAGCGATGAAGGGAGGTATGAGGCTATGCACAGAGTATTTCTTTTTTCATATGCCTGGTGATTGTAACTATTTCCAATAAGGTGCTGCATAGACTCAGATCCAACAGGATGGCCACAACTTTTTCAAAAAAATTGAGGTAGCAGATACGTTAGTTTATTTGGATTCTGAATTGTAGTTCTCTTTCTGTTCAGCAAAAGATGTGGTCAACAAATAGTTTTTATGCCTTGATGAAATTTTTCATGGCTTAATGTCCAATTAAGAATTGTGGAGGAAGACTGATTTTAATTCAGGAATTGAGGGTGGCATAATCAGTTGGTAGTCAGGAGTATGACTTACATAGCTGAGAGAGAGAGAGGGACAATCAGACAGACAGACAGCCACTCCAGGTTTATTATACATATATGATGCCCTCTGTACACAAGTGAATGGAAAGAAGTAAAGTATATTTTAAATTATTTTTGTAGTGATGCGATTTTATAGGGTTGAGATTTGAAAAGATAAGAGAGAGAGGCTGTTTAGCTTGATTAGACAGCTGATAGGAATTTATAATGTAAGACTGGAAATGGTTTTCTGAAAAGAAGTGGCAAGTAGATTAAAGATATATATGAGATAGGTTATATTAGGAAAGTAGTTGAGATCATTGAAGTGAAAGAGTGCAGATGAGTTCATATAAATATGATATAATGGATTTGTGTCACTGCATTAACTTGGTCATCGATGGCTTGGCTCACTTACCCTGTGGATGACCCAAGCAAGATGTTTGGGGAATTGTTGCAGCCCATTATCCCAAGGAGCTAAGTGGAGTGATTGAGGTATATAAACTTGTGGTGAATGTATGTGCTTTGATTTGGCCATCCACCGTAGAATGCAGATTGCTGCAGTTTTATATGTATGAATAGATGATTTGACTAGGGTAGACTAAGAAAAAGTAGTCCATGAAATGTAGAGGGTGAAGAGGTTTGGATATGTTCATGTTCAGTCTTTGAAAAGAGTGATCAGATGAGCTTATCAAGTAAGCAAAAAATTTTGTTTTCTCTTATCTTTCATATTTCCATCCTTTGATTCTCTCTGCTCTTCTGCATTCTACAGGATATAAGACACAAGTGGGTAGCACACCGTTTCTTTGGTTAATCTACTTGTTTAAAGTTATGATAAATATATGATGAATAACATGGATTGTATTTCTTTTTTAAAACATATAGTTGTAAGCCATAATTATATTTGTATTGGAATAATTTGAGTGTAGTCGCCGTGGCTCAGTCGGTAGCGTCTCCGACTCTGAGGCGTCAGGTCGAGGGTTCGCGCCCCGCCACGGTCTGAGGTTAGCAAAGGCATGCACTCAGCGTAAGGATTACATCTGCCAAAACAAGTCCTTCGCAAGAAGGCAACCGTCCTAGCCCTTGGTTGATAAGGGAGTCCGTGACGTAAAGCCGGAACCGGATTGGAATAATTTGAGTGAATGGTAATAGTAGACACTGATCAAATTCTGTGGAATGCATAATTGATGAGTATTATATGACAGAGTTGCAGGTTATAGTAGTGCTGAAAGCAATAGAAAGATTTGTTTTATTTTCTGTATTGGTGTTTACATGTAGTTTTTTGTATAATTAAGTCAGACCTTTAGTGTGCTTTTGTACTGGTAATTACCTGATTGTTTCTTTAAAGTTGCAGTTTGTCCATAGTTTATATGCTGTGCCTTATAGACTACAAGATTTTTAATTTTTTTCTGCAGATGGAACGATGGACAACATAAATGGCTGTGATTATGTAGCCCCTTTACCTTCTGTGTTGACCCCTGTGTCTGACATTCACGTCTATCATCCTCCTCATAAGCCACGGACGAGATCGCTGTCATTGCCCTCTATTCCCTCATCTGCGGAACATCATCCCGTAAATTTATCATCAAACAATTCATATAATTCCGTCAACACATCAGTTTCATCCTCGACAAAGGTATAGTTATTTAGATTAGCAAATTTTTTCTAATATTAAAAGTTTCCATTTAAATATCTAGTAATATCCCACAGCTTTATTAAGAGTAAAAGAAATATATGAACAATGTGTTTTCTAGATATTCTATATTAAGAAGAATAGTTACGTTTGATGTTGTATCGTGCTTGTTTGGGTATGAAAGCAAGACAGGAACATGCTGATACACTACCTGCAGTATGGAATGAGTAATTGAACTTTAAAACTTATGATGTTTGTTAAGCACCTGTGTTTATACATACAAACTGAAGCATTTGTGTTTTGCAGTAATAACTATGTACAGCAATCTTTACAGGTGTATGTTATACGTAGTAGTTTATTTGACATTTGTAAATTTTGATCATTTGTACTAACATCACTACTTAATGCATCAGCAGGGTGTGCCATCAGGGACATCTATTAGCGCAGCGCCTGTTAACCTAACAACGTCTTTAGTTAGCTCGTCCCAGCAGCCAGTTACCCAATATGCTACTGCGGGTACTAACAGAGTAGCTGGATCCGTATATAAGCTGTCAGGGGCGCCTTTGGCATATAATCATACTTCAACTCAGCTTGTTGTTCCATCTTCTGCAACTCAGGTTTGAAGCTTCTCTTAGAGAATTTTTCTTCCTATTTCCTTTTCAGTTTATATTATTTTAAATTGATTTTTTGTGTGATAGTTTGTTGACAGCCTAAGCTCATTATTTTAAGCACTATTTGATATTAAGATAGTAGCAGAGAGCATGATATTTATGATGAGTTACTTTGAGATTGCATGATCATACTCTCGTATTAGTTTTAATGATAAATTGTCTTGTCATTGTTTTTATTGAAAGGTACATTAATGGTGTTAAAAAGACAACTGAGACTTTGAATAGAGTCATGGTTGATAATATATATATTATATATATATATATATATATATATATATATATATATATATATATATATATATATATATATATATATATATATATATATATATATATATATAATATATTATATATATAATATATATATAATATAATATAATATAATATAATATAATATATATATAATATATATATATATATATATATATAATATATATATATATATATATATATATATATATATATATATATATATACATACACAGTGGAATCTTGCCTCACGAACTTAATCCGTTCCTAAACCCTGTTTGTGGGATAAGACAATTTTTCCCATTGAAATGCATGTAATTTCAAGTAAGCCATTCCTAGTCGCCATAAATATATATTTTACAATGTATTTCAACTGTAAAAAGAAAATTTCATTAATAATAGAAAGGAATGCCACTCTACTAAAATAAAACATGGTACAGTACTGTATTTACCTTTGTGGATGATTATTGCTGGCACATGTGGATGGTGGTGGAGGAGGAGGACTAGTCCTTTGATTTTGCCATGTCCTACTGCGCTGCGATATCAGAAACACGAACACCATTTTCATGCTTAGAAATTATTTCCTTCTTAGTTTCGACTGTCATGTGTCTAGGGTTTTTGATGCCACTGTCACTAATGCACTTCACTTTCTTAGGAGACATAATGAGGGCTAGCTTAAAGTAAAGGCAAAACAAAGGAAAAGTACAAAGAAAAAACAATGAACAGAGCACGAACGAACTATACAGCGCGGGTAGCAATGCAGAACTGAGAGCAACCATGCGGTTGCCTTGGCGAGTGGGAACATGGTCGCTTGCGTGGATGTGCATGTGTATGAGTGTTTGTGAGTCAAAAATTATTTGGGACTCAATGCAAAATTATTCGTAAATTATGTTCGTGGGGTAGGGCATTTGTGAGTCAAGGGCACTACTGTATATATATATATATATATATATATATATATATATATATATATATATATATATATATATATATATATATATATATATATATATCATTTGTCATAAGAACACATTAAAGTAATATACAATGGTCTTTTTTTTTTAAGCTTCGAATGTAATATAAAACTTTGCAGAATCTGTCTCATATAAATTTGTATATTAATTAAAGAATGTTGAAAAACAGATAGATGTATACAGCAAAATCTTGTGTGAAATATTGGATTAGTTATATGGACATAACATACTTGAATAGTCCAATTATTTATTTTGTTTGTAGTTTATTAGTCTCTCTCTCTCTCTCTCTCTCTCTCTCTCTCTCTCGTCTCTCTCTCTCTCTCTCTCTCTCTCTCTCTCTCTCTCTCTCTCTCTCTCTCTCTCTCTCTCTCTCCCTCTCTCTCTCTCTCTCTCTCTCTCTCTCTCTCTCTCCCCTCTCTCTCTCTCTCTCTCTCTCTCTCTCCTCTCTCTCTCTCTCTCTCTCTTCCTCTCTCTCTCTCTCCTCTCTCTCTCTCTCTCTCTCTCTCTCTTTTTTTTTTTTTTAAAGGACCGTATCCTGCATTATTTCTCAAACTTGTAAAGAAGTTTATAAGGAGGAATATTTAATCTGTTTCTAGATTTCATGAAGATTTTACACCCAAAGGCACAATATTTGTTTTGACTAAATAATTTTTCAAGAAACTTAACATAGTGCAAGGTCTAAGGCTGTTAA
>JAXCGZ010007626.1:80000-90000 GCA_037179515.1 Halocaridina rubra
ATCAGGCCGCTTTCACAACAAAGTGGCATGCCACACGTGGTATGCCACATGGCACTCCAGTAGAAAACGAACATCCAGAAATATATGAAAGCTTTCATAGAGAAGTGGTGTCACACGTCCCGTGTGCTACGTGCGACTTGCTGCCACTCTGAGAGTGGCACTCAAGTCACACATGGGATGTGTCACACCACTTCTGTGTGAAAGGTTTCATATATTTCCGGATGTTTGTTTTCAACTAGCGTGGCATGCGATGTGCCACTGGTGTGAAAGCGGCCTTACATCATTTCTTTCAGGAGCCTTCTTCAAAATGGCCCAATAGTGGGACACTTGCATTTAAAAGGAATGTTTGTTAAAATTCATGACGTAGCTTTATAAGTTAAAATGATATAGAGAGATGCTCTATAAAGGAGCTTACTTTTACAAACTCGAGTATCACTTCTTAGTGTGATTTCCTATACTGCTGCTGCTGATGTGTTGGGAGAGGTACTAAAATAAAAGGTACTTATTATTAAAGGAAAAGTAAATACATTGGAGTATTGATTATGAATTTGGTGTTGTTGATTTTCATCATATATATATATATATATATATATATATATATATATATATATATATATATATATATATATATAATATATATATATATTATATATATATATATATATATATATATATATATATATATATATATATATATATATATATATATATATTTAATATATATATAATATATATATATAATATATATATATAATATATATATTTGTGTGTAATTACCTAATTGTGCCTTCGGAAAAGAGCCCCAAACTCGTAACTTCTCGTCTCCTGGTCGGTTCCATTTTGTACATAGTTATACTTATCTCACTTGTTCTTAAAACTATGGATTGAGATAGCATTAACTACCTCCTCGCTTAGAGAATTCCAATTATCAACTACTCTTACACTAAAAAAGTACTTTCTTACATCCTGCAAAGAAGTTTTCTTACGAAGATTCAAACTATGACCTCTAGTTTTAGTGCCATCCATATCAAAATATTGATCCCTATCCACTGTCATAACCACGAAAGAAACTAAAAACCGTCACCATATCCCCCCTCATTATTTTAGCTTCGAATGATGGTAAGTCTAATTCTCTCAACCTCTCCTCATAACTGAGAGTGCATATTTCTGGCACTAGTTTCGTGGTATGTGTTTGATCTTTTTTCCAGCTTAAGTACGTATCATTTCCTTGTCCATGTACCTGAAGGTTACCCTTACATTTGCTAAGAAATCATATGCTGCCCTTACTATGCCATTTATATGCATTTCTGGAGACAAATCTCCCAGTATGGTTACTCCTAGTGTGTGTGTGCATTATGGGTCACTGATTATGTAGTCGCAGAATATCTGTATGCATTTAAATGAAAACGCACAGTGATATCAGTTCTTTGAGTGCACACGTGGACCGTTTTTTATGTATTCTCTAGCAGAAATGGATTGTGCCATCATTCCCTTCTGTATTGGGTCCCACGCAAGATTTTACAAGATAGTATACTTGTTACCTGGGGTAAGACATTCGTTCTGTTATATAATTAGATCAATATATGTAATAATTTGGCATGATCAGGTAATTTAGAGTTTATTTCTTTTACGTCAAAGAAGAAGGGGAGTAGAGGGGAGAATAACTTCTCCCCAGTTTTCCTTCCTTGATGTCGGCTACCCCCCAATTAAAGGGGGAAACAGCCAAGGTATATGTATGTATGTATTTTAGGGACTGGTTGATGGTATCCGATGTACTACAATAAGATTCGTATTTAAGGCTCTATCCCATTGATACTAAATGTTTTTCTTTAGCTTTATTAGAAAAGTAATTTTTCTTATAAGCAGTTAAATTCTCTCTCTCTCTCTCTCTCTCTCTCTCTCTCTCTCTCTCTCTCTCTCTCTCTCTCTCTCTCTCTCTCTCTCTCTCTCTCTCCTCTCTCTCTCTCTCTCTCTCTCTCTCTCTCCTCTCTCTCTCTCTCTCTCTCTCTCTCTCTCTCTCTCTCTCTCTCTCTCTCTCTCTCTCTCTCTATATATATATATATATATATATATAGATAGATAGATAGATAGATAGATAGATAGACTGACGTCAGAGGAAACCAAACAGAACTGAGTTGGTAAGTACTTTCGACTTTTAACAATATCATTAACACAGCCAGAAAGCTACCCTTACATTTGCTAAGGAAGCATATGCTGCCCTTACTCTGACATTTATATGCATTTCTGGAGACAAATCTGCTAGTATGTTTACTCCTAGATCTCTCTCATTCTCTGTCTCTTGAAGTATTACTCTTGCCATTGAGTAGTCAAGCTTGGGCCTTCTTGCACATGTACCCATTCTCATTACCTTGCATTTTGAAGTACTGAATATCATTAGCCACTTTTCTGACCACTCATGCAGACTATTTAGGTCTTCCTGAAGGTCTCTACCATTGTTGTCGTCTCTTCCTTTCTTCACAATCATTGCATCTGGTTGGTCATTTACATATACAAGGAACAAAAGTGGCCCTAAAACTGAACCCTGTGGAACTCCACTACTAACTCTTCTCCATTCATACTCTGAGTGTCTTACTCTAACCCTCTGTTCCCTTCCTTCTAAGTAAGCCATACTAAGACATTTCCACCTATTCTCGCCATTGCTTTCAGCTTCATAATAAGTCTCCCGTGTGTGTGTGCATATATATTATATATATATATATATATATATATATATATATATATATATATATATATATATATATATATATATATATATATATATATATATCCCCGAATAGTCACTATGCATAAAGCCCAATAGAAAGTCTTAAACATGCTGTACACACATTTATATATGAAACTTAAACTGTGATATGTATTAACTAATCCTAGTCGACAAGTCATATATGTCGTTCTCTTCGTCATGAGCACATTAAAAAGAAATAATAAAATGATCAATTGTTCAAATATAACTGAATTGTAGAATTCTCAATCGAAGCAAGAATTAATGTTTTTACTTCCCTGAAGATTAACAGTATAATTTCACATAACTTTCAACAACCCAAATAGTATGAAGACAAGCGATATATATATATATATATATATATATATATATATATATATATATATATATATATATATATATATATATATATATAACCAAATAGCACATTACATATGTGAAAACATGAATCATTTTTTACCCCGACCGGGACTCGAACCTAGGACTTATGATTACTAAGTCAAGGCGCTACCACTACACCACAGAAGGTTAAAAGGAACCCAACCTTATAGCTTATATCTGCTATACATAGGAATGAACGCATTCTAACTGAATGCCACTATGTTCATATTACAGATTCCCCAACCTCACTCGTGGCTTCATTTTAGCATTTAATTCGATTCCCAATCTCATTTGGGCCATGAAATAACCAAATAGCACATTACATATGTGAAAACATGAATCATTTTTTACCCCGACCGGGACTCGAACCTAGGACTTATGATTACTAAGTCAAGGCGCTACCACTACACCACAGAAGGTTAAAAGGAACCCAACCTTATAGCTTATATCTGCTATACATAGGAATGAACGCATTCTAACTGAATGCCACTATGTTCATATTACAGATTCCCCAACCTCACTCGTGGCTTCATTTTAGCATTTAATTCGATTCCCAATCTCATTTGGGCCATGAAATAACCAAATAGCACATTACATATGTGAAAACATGAATCATTTTTTACCCCGACCGGGACTCGAACCTAGGACTTATGATTACTAAGTCAAGGCGCTACCACTACACCACAGAAGGTTAAAAGGAACCCAACCTTATAGCTTATATCTGCTATACATAGGAATGAACGCATTCTAACTGAATGCCACTATGTTCATATTACAGATTCCCCAACCTCACTCGTGGCTTCATTTTAGCATTTAATTCGATTCCCAATCTCATTTGGGCCATGAAATAACCAAATAGCACATTACATATGTGAAAACATGAATCATTTTTTACCCCGACCGGGACTCGAACCTAGGACTTATGATTACTAAGTCAAGGCGCTACCACTACACCACAGAAGGTTAAAAGGAACCCAACCTTATAGCTTATATCTGCTATACATAGGAATGAACGCATTCTAACTGAATGCCACTATGTTCATATTACAGATTCCCCAACCTCACTCGTGGCTTCATTTTAGCATTTAATTCGATTCCCAATCTCATTTGGGCCATGAAATAACCAAATAGCACATTACATATGTGAAAACATGAATCATTTTTTACCCCGACCGGGACTCGAACCTAGGACTTATGATTACTAAGTCAAGGCGCTACCACTACACCACAGAAGGTTAAAAGGAACCCAACCTTATAGCTTATATCTGCTATACATAGGAATGAACGCATTCTAACTGAATGCCACTATGTTCATATTACAGATTCCCCAACCTCACTCGTGGCTTCATTTTAGCATTTAATTCGATTCCCAATCTCATTTGGGCCATGAAATAACCAAATAGCACATTACATATGTGAAAACATGAATCATTTTTTTACCCCGACCGGGACTCGAACCTAGGACTTATGATTACTAAGTCAAGGCGCTACCACTACACCACAGAAGGTTAAAAGGAACCCAACCTTATAGCTTATATCTGCTATACATAAAAAAATGATTCATGTTTTCACATATGTAATGTGCTATTTGGTTATTTCATGGCCCAAATGAGATTGGGAATCGAATTAAATGCTAAAATGAAGCCACGAGTGAGGTTGGGGAATCTGTAATATGAACATAGTGGCATTCAGTTAGAATGCGTTCATTCCTATGTATAGCAGATATAAGCTATAAGGTTGGGTTCCTTTTAACCTTCTGTGGTGTAGTGGTAGCGCCTTGACTTAGTAATCATAAGTCCTAGGTTCGAGTCCCGGTCGGGGTAAAAAATGATTCATGTTTTCACATATGTAATGTGCTATTTGGTTATTTCATGGCCCAAATGAGATTGGGAATCGAATTAAATGCTAAAATGAAGCCACGAGTGAGGTTGGGGAATCTGTAATATGAACATAGTGGCATTCAGTTAGAATGCGTTCATTCCTATGTATAGCAGATATAAGCTATAAGGTTGGGTTCCTTTTAACCTTCTGTGGTGTAGTGGTAGCGCCTTGACTTAGTAATCATAAGTCCTAGGTTCGAGTCCCGGTCGGGGTAAAAAATGATTCATGTTTTCACATATGTAATGTGCTATTTGGTTATTTCATGGCCCAAATGAGATTGGGAATCGAATTAAATGCTAAAATGAAGCCACGAGTGAGGTTGGGGAATCTGTAATATGAACATAGTGGCATTCAGTTAGAATGCGTTCATTCCTATGTATAGCAGATATAAGCTATAAGGTTGGGTTCCTTTTAACCTTCTGTGGTGTAGTGGTAGCGCCTTGACTTAGTAATCATAAGTCCTAGGTTCGAGTCCCGGTCGGGGTAAAAAATGATTCATGTTTTCACATATGTAATGTGCTATTTGGTTATTTCATGGCCCAAATGAGATTGGGAATCGAATTAAATGCTAAAATGAAGCCACGAGTGAGGTTGGGGAATCTGTAATATGAACATAGTGGCATTCAGTTAGAATGCGTTCATTCCTATGTATAGCAGATATAAGCTATAAGGTTGGGTTCCTTTTAACCTTCTGTGGTGTAGTGGTAGCGCCTTGACTTAGTAATCATAAGTCCTAGGTTCGAGTCCCGGTCGGGGTAAAAAATGATTCATGTTTTCACATATGTAATGTGCTATTTGGTTATTTCATGGCCCAAATGAGATTGGGAATCGAATTAAATGCTAAAATGAAGCCACGAGTGAGGTTGGGGAATCTGTAATATGAACATAGTGGCATTCAGTTAGAATGCGTTCATTCCTATGTATAGCAGATATAAGCTATAAGGTTGGGTTCCTTTTAACCTTCTGTGGTGTAGTGGTAGCGCCTTGACTTAGTAATCATAAGTCCTAGGTTCGAGTCCCGGTCGGGGTAAAAAATGATTCATGTTTTCACATATGTAATGTGCTATTTGGTTATTTCATGGCCCAAATGAGATTGGGAATCGAATTAAATGCTAAAATGAAGCCACGAGTGAGGTTGGGGAATCTGTAATATGAACATAGTGGCATTCAGTTAGAATGCGTTCATTCCTATGTATAGCAGATATAAGCTATAAGGTTGGGTTCCTTTTAACCTTCTGTGGTGTAGTGGTAGCGCCTTGACTTAGTAATCATAAGTCCTAGGTTCGAGTCCCGGTCGGGGTAAAAAAAAAAAATGATTCATATATATATATATATATATATATATATATATATATATATATATATACTCTCTCTCTCTCTCTCTCTCTCCTTTATATATATATATATATATATATATATCTATATATATATATATATATATATATATATATATATATATATATATATATATATGTATTATATATATATATATATATATATATATATATATATATATATATATATATATATATATATATATATATATATATATAATATGAGGAGTGCACACCAACAAGTACATTACTTGGACAGTTACAGCAACAGGGATTTTCGTTTTTGTGTGTGTGACGTCAAACCAGTTTTCCAACGCACTTTATATAACTTCCTCTTGGGAAAAATGTGTAATAAGCCTAACAACAACATGATTCTAAAAGACTTCGTACCAGTCACTCTTCAGTTGCACACATGTTATTTTTCTAAATGGTCACACGAAATGTGAGAGAGAGAAAAAGAGAGAGAGAGAGAGAGAGACTTTCTATTATTATGGTTACTATGTATGGGTACTATAAAACGTGGTTTATACATGTAATGTAATTCATGTAACTGAAAAAAATATTATGATAAGATCTCTTTTATTTTAATTCTTCTCAGAGATTCGAGTTCATTAATGATTACTTAACTAGGCGAAGACATTATCTGCAGAACATACACTGCTTGGGAATAATATCCAGTAATGTTTAGCTGTATTGAAATCATTATAGCAAGTATATAATCGTAGAGGGAATATGCTGAAAATTCGTCTATTCAGATAGTTCCATCTCCATTTCCACAAGGTGGCTCAGGGCGTTTCTCTGTTATAATCACATGGATATAAGAAAGAGGGAAAGATAGTTGCGTCACTTGTTTGCACATTCCTAGAAACTCAGTTAGACTAACCAGGTCAGCTTGATGACAAGTCTTCCTTCAGTTACGGTCCTTTTCCAATGCTTTCATCTACTCCGAATATGTTTTCATATTCGTTACACATCTTTTATCCCCCCCCCCTCATATCTGACAAGTCACAACACTCCCCAATCTTTGTTTTTCTTTGCTTTATGTTTTCTTCTTGCCTAGGCCTGATAAGAGCAATTTCTTTTGCCCATTTTGGTGAAAAAAAAAACCTTCACTAGCTCGGCCTTGAACGTTTGCATAATAATAATAATAATAATAATAATAATAATGATAATAATAATAATAATAATAATAATAATAATGATAATAATAATAATAATAATAATAATAATAATAATAACATTAATAGTAACAGTCGAAGAGGCAAGTTAAAAATAACTTCACTGCATTCATAGCTAATTCTCTCTTCAAGCATTATTATTCCAAAATATAGAATTTAAACTTAAAAAAAAAAAAACAGAAAATGCATGAGCAAGTTACTGAATTTTAATTCCGAAGGACTGGAAATGACCGTGTATTAAATATCATGTTTGTGTTTTATTCTTTTTGTGTTCACTGTTCCTGCTTAACTAGTGTAGTTACACTCCAGCAAATAAAAAAAAAAATTGTGTACCGTTTAATTATCACTATTAAACCCATTATGAGGGTGGACTCAGACGGGTTGGAGCTCGGGAATTAAGGCTGAATACCTTTTGCCCTCTAACGCCTCGTGGTGGGCTCGGTCGCGTGGCGGTCACTTCCGAGACGAGTACTCTAACCACTGCGCTACATCGTTAGCCCATGATATCAAGTAAAGCAAAAATGTAGTATAGGCTGTGGTTCCATGCCTTATTCTTGAAGTAAAATTTGCAGTTTGCAAAAGCTGTTTTTCAATAGTAGGAGGTAACATAAATCCGCATGTTAAGGACAGGTTCTAGTTTGTTACCATTGTAATTTTTTCTCTGTTAATCTTTACCTCATGTTTACTATCAGGATACACTCAATTACTTAAAAACAAGAGTCGATTTGTATGACGCAAAACTGATGTGTTTTAAAGAGGATGACCTCATCATATCCAATGATAAAATATGGCATTGCCTATAAAAGGAAGATTCCAAGTTCAACCCTTTCAATACTGTCCCATCACCATCCGTGGCCAGAGGCAATCTAGCGTTCAGCCTCGCAATGTCTCACTCAACAGTTTTCCTTAGTCTCCTCTTTTCTCTCCTCTTGCTTATTTCAATAGGAGCAGAGGCTAAGAAGAACTACTTCGAGTTTGAAAATGACATGGAAGGCTGGTTGACCTATCGAAATAACTGGCACTGGTCAGATCGAGCTGGACTACAAAATCCAGTACCAGCCTCTTCCAGCGATGGCTTTGCTGTTATGGACGCCGTCTACAGCAGTGACGAACTTTATACACCTTACTTCGTGTTGCCCGACGGAGGAGAGCTTACTATGACGTTTTTCTTGAGATCCAGATGGATAGGATCCAATACTCTATACATCGAGAGTTATCCAGAGGTTGGAAGTCCAACTCGTCTTATTGATCTCTCTCAATATTCTTCGCCAGCTTCTAATGAGTGGATCACAGTTACGGTAGATCTTGACCCCACTACGGATAGATTTGCCGTAAGTACATTTCTCAAGATATGTTCGAAATATATATTACTCTCTCTCTCTCTCTCTCTCTCTCTCTCTCTCTCTCTCTCTCTCTCTCTCTCTCTCTCTCTCTCTCTCTCTCTCTCTCTCTCTCTCTCTCTCTCCGATATTGAAATAATTATGGATATCTTAGATATACTGCTCACGTTTTAGTATTGAATGTCATATGATACCTGGGGGAGGTTAAATAAAATATATATATATATATATATATATATATATATATATATATATATATATATATATATATATATATATATTGATAGATAGATAGATAGATAGATAGATATATAGATAGATAGATAGGTAATGATAATAATATTTTTTTGGATAATTATTATTATTCAAGCGTTGACAATTTTACAATATAAATACATTAAGCTATGAGCCTCACTATCAGCGACAGTAATGTAATGGGTACTAACTACAATATCTTCTCTCAATCCTTACAGCTGGCCATCTTTTGCGCTAATAATGAAGCTGCACCAGCTGGTCAGCTTATGTATGGTTGCGCAATTGATCAAATCATAATTGATGATTACAGTGTAGCAACTTCAGCTCCTTCAACCACACCCCAAGTAACTACCGTGACAACAACAGAACCACCAACAACAGAACCACCTACAACGGAACCACCAACAACAGAGCCACCTACAACGCAACCACCAACAACAGAGCCACCAACAACAGAACCACCAACAACAGAACCACCAACAACAGAACTTCCAACAACAGAACCTCCAACAACAGAGCCTCCAACAACAGAGCCTCCAACAACAGAACCTCCAACAACAGAGCCACCCACCACAGAACCTCCAACAACAGAGCCGCCAACAACTGAGGCACAAACAACAGAGCTGCCAACAACAGACCCACCAACAACAGAGCCTCCAACAACAGAGCCACCGACAACCGAGCCAGCAACCACTGAAGCTACAACGGAACTATTTACCACAGATTTCCCTACCACAGAACCAGCTACTACTTACCTACCTACAACAGAACAACTAACCACAGATTCGCCAACAGAACCCCCTACAGAACTCACTGATGAGCCAACAAATTTTACCACTGAAGATTCAACAGAGCCTTTTACTGAAGAAACAACCAATTCTCCTACAG
>JAXCGZ010007626.1:95000-155000 GCA_037179515.1 Halocaridina rubra
ATAATTAAAATTGCGGCGTTTTGTATTCTGGGGTCAGTGAAGCCACTCAAGACACTTTGAAAATGTGGAATACATATTTAAACAAATAAGTCTATTAAACTTGATATTTTCCAGCCAACTTTAACGTGACAAATATTTTGAATTTTAACGTAACGAGTATGTACAGCTTTATAGCTCAGTTGTTTCACGTGAAACTCAGTCGATTCACATATTCTCTCAAGTACACATTAATTTCTATGATGTGTGCTATTTTTTTTCTAAGGGTTATTTCCGGGATTTCATTATAGTGAAATGCTCAGTGCATAATGGTTGTTCTTTATCCACGTGTATTTTGTCCATATTTTGGACACCAATAGCACAATATTCCAAAGAAAAATGGCGTTTTGAAGGGAATACAAGTGTGAAAAATGACGTTTTGAAGGGAATACATTTGTTTATCTATGCAATATGTTTATTTTCCAGATTACGTAAAAAGTCTATTGGTGGGAGATACGATGACCTTCCTTTCTTGAATTTAGAACCTTATGGTGATATCGACAATCCCGACTGGATCACTTTAGATAGAGAATATTACATACCCGTTGATGAGACAGACGAAGCTTTCCAGGTTAGTATATTTGCAGACCTTTTTAGTAACTATTTACTCCAAAATTAACATATACAGCAGGAAAAAAAATTTGATTGTATACCTCTAAACATTTAAAACAAGGGAAAGATATTTCATATCTTTTACAGACTAACAGGAATTCTAAGCAAAAATACAAAATTAGCTTATTTTCTAGTAAGAGTCACAAACTCACTTGAAAAACTAGTAAAATATATTTTTAAAGCTTGTTAACAATTCAAATCTCTATTTCAGCTTGTCATTGAAGCAGATTTGGGCGGTGACCTAGACAATATGATAGCTGTTGACAATGTTCGCGTCATAACGGAATATATTGGAATATAGAAAATATATCATGCAAAAACCCTATTATTATCATAGTTTGTACAAGTATGAGATGTTACGGGTAAAAATATGTCCATAATCTAATTCATTTTACCATTTTTTGCCATGGGAGAGTTGAACACTTGTTGTTCCGGTTTTACGTCACGGACTCCCTTTTCAACCAAGGGCTGGGACGGTTGCCTTCTTGCGAAGGACTTATTTTGGCAGATGTAATCGTTACCCTGAGTGCATGCCTTTGCTAACCTCAGAACACTGACTAGCTTATTTGAGTTCGCTGTGTTCGAAGCTCATAACTGTTGTCATTTCTTCACAAAAGAAGGTATTCAGGCATTGAGCAACATTTTCGCTGTAGTCTTTTTTCAAAAAACATTACCAACAGACTCATTGTGTTTATATTTATTCATACAATAATTTCACTTTTCCCCAAGGCTTTCGGGTCTTTTTCAGCTAACATACTATGATAAAAAGCCTTATTCATATTTATGAAAATATTTATTGATATGTACTATATATCTCTGGCCTTTGGCATTGAAACTTTTGTTATATAAATACATTTTTATAGGTATCGTTTCCTTTAAAATTTTGATATATATATATATATATATATATATATATATATATATATATATATATATATATATATATTATATATATTGAAAATCCATATTTTAAGCTATAATCTCGTGTATATTACAGTTTAAAAAACTAGGAATATTACGTAAATTAGGGACTATTTTATATAAGCAGTGAATATAATTGATATCCTAATATATTTCTTATACTTCCCTATATATATATATATATATATATATATATATATATATATATATATATATATATATATATATATATATAACATTCGGATATTTTTCTCATAACCGTTTTTATTATGTAGAGAAATCGCTGCGTCATATCTGTTGTATAAGTAGTATATACCCACTTACACACATCATATTTCCTTATCTTATCTAAAGGTGCTTAGAGTGTGAATAGTAGCAGATAAAAATGTTTCTTCTACTACCAACATTACACACGCTATCCCATCATACGAAATGGCGGGAAAAACTATTGCGATATCCAATGCAAGTTATAAATACAGGATGGTCAATGTTAACGTAAATACTCGGTTTAAGAGAAGAATGATTATTTCGTAAATGTAATCAACCTGTTTAGGTCTTATATTGAGATCATGTGAGAATGAACTAGTTAAAAAAAAAAAAATAATAATAATAATAATAATATATATATATATATATATATATATATATATATATATATATATATATATATATATATATATATATATATATATATATATATATATATATATATATATATGAGACGTACGTATATTAACGTACAACTTTTCGCTCTGAGCACCCAGCCAATATTGACAACTGGTGTAGCGGCGTCACATAAGCCTTTGCTCTTCTCATATCCCTTCACAGTGAAAGTTAGAAAAATAGGTAATTATCAGCCTCCAGTTGGTGAATTACTGAATAACATCCTTACACCCAGACACTTTTGGAAGCAACATCCTGCCTAGGTAACATTTCTGCTTATTGTCTTGAATGGCATGTGTTTTTAGAAAAAGTTTTTACAAGCACAAAATTGATGTAAGGTTTATATATATATATATATATATATATATATATATATATATATATATATATATATATATATATATATATATATATATATATATATATATATATATATATATATATATATATATATATATATATATATATATATATATATATATATATATATATATATATATATATATATATATATATATATATTATGAGTGTGACACCAGGACGGGTGAAGAAAATTGCCGGGCCTGAGCACGAAGATATAATATTATAAAACAAAAAGAAACAGAGATGGGAAGTGTTGTGACCTGTCAGAAGTGAGGAGATAATAAAAGATGTAACGAATATGCAAGAGTATTCTGTAGAGATGTGGGCATGAAACGGGACCCATAACAGATGGAAGACTTAACGTCGATCTGCTCAGGACAGTCTCAGTTAAGTCTAAAAGACCTTCAGATGTAGTATCGCAATGGGCAACTGATGCCCTGGCCAACTTAGTACATGGTATATATATATATATATATATATATATATATATATATATATATATATATATATATATATATATATATATATATATATATATATATATATATATATATATATACTTTCGTATTTCACAGATATAATAAAACCTTACATAAATTTTGTACTTGTAAATGTTTTTGTATATAAAAAAAACTTTGTTTATATATATATATATATAAATATATATATATATATATATATATATATATATATATATATATATATATATATATATATATATATATATATATATATATATATATATATATATATATATATATATATATATATATCGCAACAGGTATGAAACATTTCGTCTGATTTCTTATAAGACTAAAATTTATGTACATTTAGTGTCCAAGAGATGCATTTTCTAAACTTGAAAAATTAAATAAAGAGAATAGAATACATACTAAACAACACCCTTTTATATACGATCTGAAAGGCAACGATGTCATAGATTTCGTTTGTTTATTAGTAAATATTGATTTTGGGCTCTGACAGGTGCATCAGACAGTTATCTTTATCCTTGAAGTCTGTCAAGAAGAAAAGGAAGAAAGAGAGACAGAAGAAAACGATTGGCCATCAGACTGTGACGTCGTTTTTATACCCAATGAATGAAATTATGAATAAGGCTCAAGTACTAGCTACCTCTCACCCCTCCTGACCAATACCAGTCGTCAGGATTGCCGCTTAGGTTTATTCGTCACAAATGCCTTTAGAAATATTCGTATAAAGCCTTTTTGGTTTATTCGTCACAAGTGCCTTTAGAGATATTCGTAAAAAGCCTTTTTGGTTTATTCGTCACAAGTGCCTTTAGAGATATTCGTATAAAGCCTATTAGGTTTATTCGTCACAAATGCCTATAGAGATATTCGCATAAAGCCTTTTAGGTTTATTCGTCACAAATGCCTTCAGAGATATTCGTATAAAGCCTTTTTGGTTTATTCGTCACAAATGTGTTTAGAAATATTCGTATAAAGCCTTTTTGGTTTATTCGTCACAAATGCCTTCAGAGATATTCGTATAAAGCCTTTTTGGTTTATTCGTCACAAGTGCCTTTAGAGATATTCGTATAAAGCCTATTAGGTTTATTCGTTACAAATGCCTTTAGAGATATTCGTATAAAGCCTTTTTGGTTTATTCGTCACTAATGCCTTTAGAGATATTCGTATAAAGCCTTTTTGGTTTATTCGTCATAAGTGCCTTTAGAAATATTCGTATAAAGCCTATTAGGTTTATTCGTCACAAATGCCTATAGAGATATTCGCATAAAGCCTCTTAGGTTTATTCGTCACAAATGCCTTTAGAGATATTCGTATAAAGCCTTTTTGGTTTATTCGCCACAAATGTGTTTAGAAATATTCGCATAAAGCCTTTTTGGTTTATTCGTCACAAATGCCTTCAGAGATATTCGTATAAAGCCTTTTTGGTTTATTCGTCACTAATGCCTTTAGAGATATTCGTATAAAGCCTTTTTGGTTTATTCGTCACAAGTGCCTTTAGAGATATTCGTATAAAGCCTATTAGGTTTATTCGTCACAAATGCCTATAGAGATATTCGCATAAAGCCTCTTAGGTTTATTCGTCACAAATGCCTTTAGAGATATTCGTAAAAAAACCTTTTTGGTTTATTCGTCACATATCCCTATAGAGATATTCGCATAAAGCTTTTTAGGTTTATTCGTCACAAATGCCTTTAGAGATATTCGTAAAAAAAACTTTTTGGTTTATTCGTCACAAATGCCTTCAGAGATATTCGTATAAAGCCTTTTTGGTTTATTCGTCACAAATGTCTTTAAAGGTATTCGTATAAAGCCTTTTTGGTTTATCCGTCACAATATTCTTGAGACATATTCGCATAAAACCTTTTCGGGGTTATTCGTCAGAAGTTTCTTTAGATATATTGGCATAAAGCTTTTTTGGTTTATTCGTTGAAACTTTCCTTAGCTATGATCATCAAATGACGTGGAGGTTGTTATTTATATATTTTATAGTGTCAATTAATAATAATTATTTGATACTGATGGTAACAAAAGCTTGATTATGATAAAGCTATTTATAAGATATACGTTACGAATGAAGCAGTTTGTGTAATAGAATAGGCTCTTGTAATGCATTATACATAAATCGCGGCTCAGAATTTAGTTATGCTGAACTTAAAGGTATTTAATTTATTTTTTAGTTATATGTAAAATGGAACATTGTATATACCACAAAATATGTTGACGCAATAACCACTGTAACAAAATGGAATAGCCCCCAACCATTTTTCCCTTTGAATATGTCTGTAGCTGTTTTCATGAGATTTTTTTTTTTTTTTTAGTATTCTTTACACACGGTAATATATATATATCATTTACGGTTCCGGAAACAATATATATGTATAAAATTACTGTCCATCATAAGTCTAAGATTGATCTTTCCGATGTTTTGAAGTATAACAAGAAACTTTAAGAATGACATTTTAGCTATCGAAGAATACAAAACATTTAATGATGGCTTAGTATAATACAAACCGTAGATTCACCTTATTGGTTATCATTTATTTTCTTGTGTTTAATCAAATGGTGGTTTCTTAAGGTTAAATTTCCGATCTGTTATGGATTTAACAATGTCTAAAAAAAAATCCGACTTGGCTACTCTGAACACTTGCCTTCTTACCTGGGCACTGGGCACGTATGGGATAGCGAGTCTACAGTAATTACAGCTTTTGTGAGCTTTGATGTTTGTGTTGAGTGAATGGTCAGGGCATTTGCCAAAGATGAATATAACGCTAAAATGGATTAAATACTGGAAACATTGAACACTGGCTTGAAGGTAAAGATATATGTTTTATCTTGAAAAGAATATATCAGTGGAAGCATGACCATACGAGTTGAGTAAGGAATGGGTATTTAAGGTATTTGAGACAGGGTATCTTCGTCACGGCAGGTTCAGGTAAGGAAGTAGCAGGTGTTTTAGCCATAGGGTTATGTCGATGACAGACGAGTGATAGGCATAAATAGATGCTATAAAAATTATCTATTAAGTGATAAATAAAGTAATCATACAAATAAAAGTGTTGGAGAAGACAGGTTTAGAATGTAGGAAGGTGAGATAGAAAGGCAGGTGAATGATAGGTTTCGAACAACCTTGGCGGGTTGATTACCTGGGAGTCCTTAACTAAATAGGAGATAGGCCAAGGGAGAGATGAAGATTAATCATGTTACCATTATTATTTTCTTAATGAAAGCAACTGGTTAATGAGGACTGTCGGAGAATAATTATTGTAATTAATTGCATTTCCAGTGCTACAATTATTTCAAACCCAATAAAAGAAATGTAAAACCTAAATTTGAATCTCCATTTCCCGAGTTTACTTCAATCATCCGATATGATATGACTGACATGAGTCATAATGATATGAGTCTGCTAATCACTGTCTTCGAATTATGGAATTACTGATATCGATATCATTAATCCCATGATATATTGGACGGTGATGAAAATAATCAGTACAGTGTGGTTTTCTTGATAGGAAATAATTTAGCGAATGGGTCTGATGAGGTTTTACAGTATATGTACATTATTGTTTATACGGTTGTAAATTCTTATTTTTCATCGTTATTCATTTTCTCAGGGTTTGTCGTATTCTCTTATTATCTGTGAGCTTTTTTCTTTGAGGAGTGATATTAAGGACTTATAAAATTATATTTTATTCTTTAGATTCTCTAAGTTTTCCAGACAGTTTGTGTAGATCGATATTGGAAATTATTAGCTATGAAAAGCTGTGAAGGAGAGTAAATAATGGAAAGTTTTTTAGAACTTTGGAATAGAGACGATTTTTTTTCTATTCAGAGCTGGAAGTAGTGTTTATTTAGAGTATGTTTTATATGTGTTTTATGGGGTGATAAAAGTATATATCACTCGGAGTACGAACAAGAGTACTGTTTGCAGTGTTACATATCGAAAATTATATTATTATTATTATTATTATTATTATTATTATTATTGTTGTTGTTGTTGTTGTTGTTGTTGTTATCTTTGTCATCGTCGTCGTTGTTGTTGATCTTGTAATTGTTGATGCTGCTGTTCGTTGTCATCGTTACCTTATTGTTGTTTCTGTTGTTATCGTAATTGTTGTTGTTGCTGGTGGTGTTGTTGTTGTTGTTGCTGCTGCTGCTGTTGTCTTCGTTGTTGTCGTTGTTGTTGCCGTTGTTTTTGTTACTATTGTCGCCGTTGTTATCATTGTTGTTGTTTTTGTCGTTGTTGTTGTTGTTACTGTTGTTGCTGCTGCCGCTGTTGTAGCTGTTGTTGTTGTTGTTGCTATTTATGTTGCTCATAAGCTTGGCATTATTATGTAACATAACTGAAGAGATAGACCTTATCATACATATTACAACAGAAGTAATCATTATTTACAATTTCAGTATGAATCACAGTTTTATGATAAGAGAATTTGTATTTTTAAAATAAGAACAATGTGCCTATTTCTAGTTTCAATAAAAATAAGTTTCTAAGATCAAATCCTTGTGATTTTTTTAAATTTATATTGATACTTTGTTTATAATAACCAATTATACAATTTCATTATGATATGCGGATTTAAATACTGAATTTTTTAGATAATAAGTGACGAGGAAGAGAATATTATACAAAGAGTATTTTGGATTTGTCTTATTATTTTTGGATAAAAAGGGTAATACAGAGCTTGGAATGAATTGTTTTCTAGTTCGATGTGTATCTAAGCGAACACAACAAACGGTAAGTTATTTTTTTGTCTTTATATGAAAAAAAAGGCATAATAAATTGTCTAATCAGCAGTAAGAGGATTACATAATGTTAACAGAGAACAAACCAAGATTATCACCATAATTATTGGTTTTGGTGATTTCCATAAACAACTTACTGCCCGGTAGCAGTGAAATCATAAACCATGAGTTTTGTTGGTGGTAATATTCAGTTGACTAGCAGGTTTTTTTATTTTGTATTAATTAATCAAATAATTAATACAAATAAATCGATTATTAATTTATTAATTTATTGATTCATTTATATATTACTTATTTATTAACATACTTCTTTATATATGTTGACCATTTAACGGTAATGATAGTCAATGGTATACTTTTTTATTTATTTTTTTTATGTCACAATTCGTCCCCGTTTGAGGGAGGGCACGTCCGAATTGAGGTTGGGGAAATAAGGCTGGATGCCCCTCCTAACACCCCGACGGATCATGGATCCGTCACCTCCTCGAAATCGATCTCACCACCACTTCGGCGGTCCCCTTATACGCCAACAGCATCTAACAATCCTTTGTGGACCACACCCAAAGTGGCTAAATCTCGTTGATCTAGCGAAAAGCGGCGTACCCACCATGGTATAACCGGTTTTCATTCTTAGATTAAGTTATAGCAGTTTTATAGCACCAATCCCAAATATTATATCCAGCCCATACCATCCAGCTATTTAGCATCATGCTCAATAAGTAATTATCTTTGCGTTTGTTATGATTAATCTCTATAAACTGGAATTTCTGTGACTTGCAAGCCTAACAAACTAACTCATTCTTATAGATACTGTTGCTTAATAAACTGTGCCAATTAACTAATTGCGTGAGAGAATGGAAAATGAATGGTTAAGTGAAGATTTTTGAGTATTCTATCTTGTTCTATGAGTCTCCATGATAAGTCATTCGGCAGGAAATATTAAGTTCGTTTTTTTTTCTCGCAGTCAGGATCTTCTATGAGTCAATGTAAAGTGGAACACGAGTTCTTTAAGATAATATGTTGCTCAGGGAACAGGGCCTAATACACTTTAGCAAGATGTGTTCACTAAGGACGTAAGTATGATGCTTTCAAATATTCCAGAATTTTTTCACACTTCAATAATTTAATTTGTTTATTATTTCAGATGATAGGTAGAGGGTGGTGGCTGCTGGTGTTGACAGTGTGTGATGTTTGGATGGTGTGCTATGTTTGCGGAGGTTCATCTTGTCAGCAAGGCCAAGAATTCTACAATACCCGAGATGGGCAGTGTGTTCCATGCACTCGCTGTCATGATCCTTTAGTCGTAGTAGTGCAGTGTTATCCTTTCCAAGATGCTATTTGTGCACCTGCGATGAATTTCTTGCCGAATTTACCACAGCACCCGGAAGCTCAAGCCCCCATCACCCTCTCAAATTCAAACACAAAAAATGCTGCCAGAAAAACACATTCTCGAGAAAAACAAAACTCTAGTTTGTATCACAGACATATATCAAAGTCCAAGAAGAAATTTAACCCTCAGGAAGGGACTAATAAAACTTATATTCATAATAAAGACCTCGGTAACAGTAGTATGCATCTTAGCGTTAGTGACTTTGAAAAAATTAAACTGGGATATACGAGACATCACCATCGCCATAAACACAGAGGAGAGCATTCCAAACACAGAACTATATTGTCTAATAATGATAAATCCTTGGTGGCTGTGTCACTTGATTCAGAGGTGAATAGTAACGATTCTATAAGTCAAAGATATGGTGCTAATGAGTCAGTTTTGGGATTACCTGGAAGTGGTTTCACCGATGTAAATATTACCGATGGTGCTAATAGTCATAAGGACATCAATGGTGACTTACGAGAGACAAAACCTAGTCACTGGACAAATATATTTTTTATAATGACAATTGTAATTATAAGTGTTTGCGTCATTGTGCTCATCATTATTATTGTCAGTCACATCAGAAGCATCTTTATTCGTCAAAAATTAAGTGAGTACCCTAATTATTTTCCAGATATTGTCGCGTTACTAATAATTTCTCTCTTGAAGCTGACTCGACTAGGTCTTATAACATTCATCCTAGGGAGTGAAAAAAGGTAAATCAAGTGTTTTGAAAAGAAATATATGAAGGGGGTTATATAGCAAAACTGGATAATTAAAATGTTAAAAAGTTATAAGAAGTTTGCGAAGGGATTAAGCATTATTAATACAGTGATAATGGATAATCTTTATTTTGTCTTTACGATACAGTTGTACTATTATTTATACTGTTAACTTTTAGATTGCTTGATTAATATGTTTTTTAGATCGTTTCTGTCGTGTTCTTAGGTATATCGGTACTCCATGTAATACGACAGCTTCCGTCAGAGATAACTCTTGTTGGAGTTTTGCTTAATCTTTTCTCACTATTCACACTGATTACTTGCTAATAGCACGTAATCAAAGGTAAATCTAAATTTAATGTACTTAAATCAAAGGAAATTCCCAGCTATAAATTATTACGATGAAATTATACCGTGTCCTTTACCTTAAAAAAAAAAAAAAACTTTTTTCTTCTACAGAAAGGGTTTGTGAGGAAGCACAAACAGAGAATAGTGAAGTAACAGTGTTGGAGCAGCTTTTACCAACGGTCGTTTCTAATACTATGTCTCAAAATAATGTAAGCAGCAGAAATACAACACTTAACACCAGATGTCATGTAAGTAGACCTTCTGTAACGGCAACATCAATTCCCTCGACTCCCACCGACAGTTCAAGAAGACAAGCTGTGGTTGATTCTGAACAAATTACAGGCCAGATGTACCCACCTATTCCATTTACTATGGACAGATTGCTAGGTAAGTAAACAGTTGTTTTTTGGAGGTTTCCCCAAAGTATCACGTAGAGAAGGACAGGTAACATTTTTCAAATTCTCCAAAGATCATTTCCCTATAAGTGATACAACCTTAGGGGGAATGCTGAAAGTTCTTGGATTTAAGGGTATCATAAAAGGGTGGAGCAGTTACCTTTACAGGGAGGTAGGACAATATTTAGGGGAAGATATGCAAAAAAGCATGATGGTATGCAATATATCTTTCTCTTCCCCACCTGCTGGCCAAAAAGGGAAGGTCCGGTCACTCTCAAGGGAGAATATCAGCGAAAAAAAATCTTTCTCTTTTTTGTAGATTTTACGCATGATGGCAGCTCTTACAGTGGATTTTGGTAAAATTGAAGCATGGATGGTCATGAACTTCCTCTTCTTGCAAGGCAAAGGAGTGGTGGAATCCATGGCGAGATGAAGGAAGTCTTGAAGGATGACTGGTCATCATACTCCACAGTGATAATCTGGGTGTCAAGGTTTCTGACTGGTCATTTCGAGGTCACAGATGAACCCCAGTCAGAATGGCCAACTTCCACAACCACAAAGACAAAACCGACGCTGTACACATCATTATTCTCAAGGACAGTCGGATTGCAGTTAAATTCATTGCTGAGACTTTGGGGATTTCCAACAAAAGAGTTAGCCACATCATCCACAACATTCTGGACATGAAAAATCAGCAAAATTGGTCCTGAAATGCCTGAATGCAGATCAGGAGTGCATTAGAGTAACAACATCAATGGTGATTCTGGACCAGTTTGCAGCGGGGAAGGCTGATTTTATGGTTAATTACTTACCATGGATGAAACTTGGACTCATTACTATGTTCTCCAGACCAAGCAGCAATCAATGGAGTGGCGGTACAGTGGTTCACAAAGTCCCAAGAAATTTTAGACCCAGAAGTCTGCTGGAAAGACTCTGGTGTCAGTGTTCTGTGACAAAGACAGAGTACTCCTCATAAAATACCTGCCAAAGGGCCGCACCATCAGTGCAAAATATTAAATGTCTCTGTTGGACGAACTGCATGAAATTTTTTAAGCAGAAACGCCGTGGAAAGCTGTGGTGTTCTGTTTTTGAGGGACAGTGGACAAGCACACACAGCACATGGAACTCTACGTAAAATACACGACTTTGTCTTCGATTTGGTAGACCACCTGCCTTACTCTCAAGACTTGGCCCCCTCCAACTGAAGAAACATCTCAAGGGAATGACATTTCACTCCGATTCGGAAGTAATTGCTGCTATAGAGGCCTGATTAGAGGCCCAACCTTCCAAGTTCTTTTTTCAGGGCTTAGAAAATCTGAAGGACTGCTGCAATAAGTGTTTGAATACGAGAAGGGAATATGATGAATAAAATCATTATTAATTGATCCTCCTGTATTTTCTTTTACCCAAAACCAGGAACTTTTCAGCACCCCCACATATGTCTGTTCTTGCAAATAAATATATTCCATTAACATTCTTTTATCTTTGTTTGGCTGTCATTGAACATCAAGTTGCATTTGTGAAGTTTCTCACATTGAAAAATATACTTAAATATATAAAATGCATGCTATTTATACTTGTACGAAATTATTCTTGCATGCTTTGTAATGAAGATTTGATTTTATATTTTTAAGTTAATTATTCTTAATTATATAAGCATTTTAAGTTCTTTGGTATCCTGGTTTTGCGAAGCCTAGTTTAGAGTAATGAGGGACCAGTTCTTTCAAAAAATGCTCCCAATTTTTTTTTTTAATGAGAACTGAAGGACAAGTATATTTGTTCTTATTGAAATCTAAAGTCTATGGAGAAACTATTCTCACTGACCCCACATATATTATGGTGCACTCTTTTAATACGCCTGGTTGACAGATACTAACTCAAGCAGGACGGCAGTACCCTCTCCCCCTTATTCTCGAGTAGTTCTGGAGAAGAGCTGATATGCGAATCACATGGGAGAATTATAGTCATAACCATCTGGGTAGGAGCCATATTTTGCTCCACCGAGCTCTCAGCAACCATACTGTATTTTTTGTGATACTGAGAATTTGTAATTATTATACTGGAAAGAGACGGTAACTAAACTAAAAGCCAAAAACTACTATCCATAAAAGACGAGCATTTATAATTCCATAGGATGCAGGGCAGCCCATTTAACATTTTTTCAAACCTATTGGTATGTTGCAACTTTAGAATTAGAGATTTGTTTAATGTCTAAACATTGCCAGGTTTACTTTCCACACTAACTGTGCAAAAATGTGTTCCATTCCAGAACTATTGAACTTATCCTCTTTTCTTTACTCTAAACAGAACAACGACGAGTTTTGGGGCCTTCTCCATCTGTAGACACAAATCTGTACATCGAAAGCTGGCAGCAGGTGGATAGTCAGTTACCCTCTCAGCACACGCCAGCTGCAAGTCCTAGGATAGACGCTAGGCAAATGCGCCCTTGCCAGTGTGCCTCAGCAAACCCAAGCCCATTACCTCTTCGGACATATCGTCGTCTTGGTCACAGTTCAGCTTCAGCCAGTCCCGTAAATTTGGTTCGAAGTCTGGGTGCGTCCAGAACACCTTTGCAGCGTGGCTTAGTAGGAACTCCATCCATATTTCAACAGTAACTGAGACACTAAGTCAGTCGTAAATCTATTGTGTTCTCCATGAATGGCTGTTAATGCTTAAGGAAGGAGGTTTTAGACTCGACGCTCATTTCTAGATTCTACTTTGTTCCCAATAATGTTCAATTTATTATAAGCTTGTATCAAATGCATTTAAAATCTCATTTTCAAAAGCCAGTGCTTTGATATATCACGAAGTGCAATAATGAATTTCATTTACCATTAAGAGCATAGTACAACAACCTTTTAATTTGCTGGAAATATTTTCAGCAACATGAATCTATTCAAACCACCAAATTGTGTCCAGTAACGAAGTAATGATAAAAGTGCTTTCTTTAATCATTATGGCAATCTCAAAAATAAGACGTTCGCATTTCCTTAGTACACTCGATATGATTAGTTAAACTTTTTGCTCATTGATTCCATCGACTTCTCCCTTAATTCAGTATTATGTACTACTCGTAAAGTCGGGATCTGGGGTTCATAATATGTACAGTCCTATTGTTTTTTTTTAATATTTCTAGGGCAGTATGAGGAAAAAACAAATAGTAACCATTTTTCTACATTTACCTGGTGTATTTTGCTCAACAGTAAGGGTTGTTATTTTATGTATTTCTGTATAAATGCAAAAAATGATGACAACGTTGGTCTTGCTGTATCTGTATTTTAATTAATAATGATCAAAGAATCCCGCATATACATGAACTTTTTTTTTTTTTTTTTTTTTTACTATCTTTCGTCAGCTAAGTTGCTACTGACGAAAGTTGGAGTATACACATAATTTTGCTACTAAGGTACCTCACCTTTGGTCAGTTGTTGAGCTTGACCAGAAAAAAATTATATTCACAGGAATCTCACATGCAATTTATCTATTATGAACTCTGCAGTTATTTAATTACGCAAAACTCCGTTATTTTTTTAATTGCTAATCTCCATAGTATTTTTTATATTGATCTGCAGAGCTTGGTACAAAAATTTTTAACGGCACTACACTAGTAAGTGGTATATACAATTTATCTGGCAAGTTTCTCTTATTCGGGTGTGGTCTGCTTGAACATTTGGGACATGTTTGTATCAAATGGAACCCTCTTATATTCAGTTTACATGTGTGCAAAACAGTGGTAGCCGTTTCCATGTGATTACCTAATTGTGATTACCTAATTGTGTTTACGGGAAAGAGCCCAAAGCTCGTATCTTCCCGTCTCCTGATCGGTTCCATTTTTAGACTTAGTGATACTTATCATACCTGTCCTTAAAACTATGGATTGAGGTAGCATTAACTACCTCCTCGCTTAGCGAATTCCAATTATCAACTACTCTTACACTGAAAAAGTATTTCCTTACATCCTGCAAACAAGTTTTCTTCCGAAGCTTCAAACTATGTAAAAAAAGAAAAATTTGCTTGAGCGCCATACCATTTTAAGGGCTAGTTGCTTCGGCAGGTGAGTTGTTACACACTCCTTAGCGGATTCCGACTTCCATGTGTTCTTGTGTTGGTGTCCTTGACCACTTGCGAATTAACATTGTCGTCGTATGCTCACAAAATTGCTCAGAACTAGACCAACCACAGAGGTGATATTAGTGAATATATTTTAGAGTATTTTTGCAGAGACTATAGTTTTAAAGCCTCCACTAAACAAAGCAAAAATAATTAAGTTGTGCTTTGCTGGAGAATAAGACTGAAACTATGGCGTGTAAGTTCACGATATTAACATATGATTCTGTTCAAGGAAAGATAAACACAAACAGAAAGAAGTCTTTGAAGGCAAATGTAGCTGTATATATATTTTTGTAAATCCTAACAGACTCAATATTGACTGTTTAAATAGTGTGTACAGTATATAAATAGATGTATTTATGATACATGTAAATATATTTTATATTTTCTATGAATGTCTGCCATGACCAGATTTGTTGGTGAATAGTAATGAGTTTCGTAGAGCTTGCATTTTTATTATTATTATTATTATTATTATTATTATTATTATTATTATTATTATTATTATTATTATTATTATTATTATTATTACTATTATTAATATTATTATTATTATTATTATTATTATTATTAGTATTAGTATTATTATTATTATTATTATTATTATTATTATTATTATTATTATTATTATTATTATTATTATTATTATTATTATTATTATTATTATTATGTACAGCGAATATGTATATGGAATGGAAATGTATAGTGCCTTTTTGAGGCTTGATGTGCTGCTCAAGGGTTTATCTAATGGGGTTGTGTACTTTGGTGCTATGTCAGCACCAGAAACTCAGTAAAATAAATTACTGAATAGTTTAAATTAACCAGTACCATGTTGAGGTTCTCATCCTTTGCATGCTTTTGTGCCATAATATGTCCAGTGTGTGTTTTAGAATGACGCATTCATCATTCTTATTTTTCTCTCTAAAGACCTCATAAAAATATCAAGTTTCTATCCAAAATCTGTACACAAAAAGCAGTGGATTCCATTTGTGTATGCTTTAATCATACTCTGAATTTCGTCTAATAATGTCTGTATTTTATGCAATATTGTAATGACTATAAGCTCATTTTTGCTGCACTTGCATGTGTGTTCATTCTTGCATTTAAAGTCATTTAACCCTTGTATATTCACAATTTATAAGATACATTATTACTAGCGAGTTTTACTCCGTCCTTTTGTACAATGAATATCAAATGAGGCATGCAGTCAGTAGAAAAATGTGACCATGCACCAGAAAGATTAGAGGTGCAAAGGCTAACTTCCATGCTGCATCAAGCCTCTCCCTAAGATGGCAAGGGTGTCAGGACAGAGAGAATCCTTTAAGAGTTACTTAGACTTAAGATAGGATAGGAGGGGAAAAAAGGAGAGGGGATTAAGGATATAAGGGAATTGGAGGGAAAAGCACGAAAATTAAATAAAGTAGTTACCGTGGGTCCTAGCCAAAATTTTTATTATAAGTTGGTTTTTCTATTACACCAACGCGAAAATTTTTGCGAATGTATATATATAAGTGTAACACGTCTCTTTCAACTTTCTACTGATTTTTTTTTTTTTTACATCATGTAGCCTGTTGGAGAAGAAAGTGGTGGAAGATGTCGACAGCAATTACCGTGTTATTCTAACCAAGAATAACAACATTCAGTAAAGTAATATACTGCACATTTCTATATAATTTACTCACTTGAAGCGTCCATCAGAGTCTACTTTATTTCATACCTCTAAACCTTTAGGTAATTTGTGAATATAATCTTCAATGTCTCCGGCTCCACAAACTATATAATTTGGAGAATCATATAAAAACGTTGGAAACATTGTCATGCTACGGATTGAAAACTTGTATGAACGTTGTCTTATGAATTCTATCAGTAGCCTTTTTTTTCTTACTAAAGCTTAAGTGCCTAATATTTTTGGGGGTCTTCAAACTTTTCATCCAGTTAGGTTAGGGCTACAATTGAATTGACCAATATAGTCTTGAATATTTCTGCAGTAAATTCATAGTGGTAAAAATAATATTTTCAATATCGGGGAAATCATTTTGGTCCCTTAGCTGAATACAACACTCCAAGCTGAATTTGTATGATTTAATTTGCAGTGACAATTTCTTTTTTCCTTTTCCATTGTAGAGGATGCAGTTGGGCCTAAGATATACAATTTTGCGCTTTGGCATTTTCAGAAAGAAATATGAACTCCCCATAGGATTAAAATCTCCCATGGGTAGTGGTTCAGTGATGCCCTAGGAAAAAACTCTTATTTATAGATGTGAGCACCTCTAGTGGAAGACTGCATTGTTTTCTCCGCAACTTTTTCAATCTATTGATATTAGTCTTATTCATGTACTTTGCTATCACTATTATAATCATTAAATTATCCCCAACTCATTCATAATATACCTTGTGTTTTGGTATTAAGTATTTAGTGTACCGAACTTAAACCTGCCGGGCTTTTAAATACCTCGATGTGTTTGGGGAGTGGGGGCTAAAGCTAAAACTTGCTTAAAATATGGGCTGATATCTGCACAATATTCGATATTCCAACCGGTATCCCTGTATATTGCCAAAGTTGGTTCTTGATTATCAATTTCTCGCAGGCATGATTCAACTGACCATTAAAATTGTGCCGTTTGTAGAGAAATTTCAACTTTTTGGCAGCCGCTGAAGTCTTTTAGAAAGAGATGGAGTAAGTTTTAATAATTAGTTCGTGGCTATAAGGCATATGGTAAAGATACATGCTATCAGTCATACCACAACCGCTGGTTGAAAACTTAACCTTTTTTCTTTTGTAAGAATGGATATGATATCGATAGGTTTTAATATTTACATAATTATGATCATCTGAATAAATAAAGTTGTTAAATTGAACCTATCAAATTTAGCATAAGCATATAAGTTCTACCTCATGCCTGGGGGATAATTTTCTTTAACAATTATCTTATCAATCTGTGGAGGATTTCCTAGGTGTTATTAATTTCGATCTAAAATAAATCCATCAGTTCCTTCAGTGAAGAGACCCTGCATACAGAAATTGGCAGTCCCTCCTTTCTTATCACTTTAAGCTCCCTCACTTTTGCTCCATCCTCTTAGTTCCTCTGCCTTTTCTAATTTTCCAGTACAGTCTCTTCCCCCTTTTTTATTAGATTCTCTACCCACGGATGGGTGGAATGGGTTATGGAGGACCCATAGGGTGGTCGCCAGCCGGCACAGGCCCCAGCCCCCCACTGTGGTTCCCAACCACAGCAGTAACTTCCCCAGTAAACAGCTTAAACTCTCTTGCCTGGACGAGGCGCGATAGTTGACCTCGCGAATGCGAGGCCAGCGTGTTACCATTGTACTAGCCAGGAGGCAATTCTCCCCTCCCCCAAGAATTTAGCCATTAGCTTAGCTCATCTATCTGCAGGTTCAGTGAAGAATAATTGTATAAAGTGTTGTGGAAAACGTGGTGATGCTTAAGAGCATTATAGAAAATTTTTATATCTGAAAAATAGACTCCGAAGGTAATGCCATTACATACATTTTTAGCCCACTCTAGTATATTACTCTTATTTTTAAAAGGTCTAAAAGATAAAAATATGACAAAAGTATAGGCCACTGAAATTTCGATTTACCTGTAGTGTGTGTAGGGCATATTGTAATGGATTCACTTTATTTTACAAGTATTCATAGCATTGATGTAGTTTAGTAAGTCTAAAAGTAATTTGGTAGTTTGTGGTAGTTTACTTATGGCGGAGAGTTGTTGGTGCCGAGATGGGTGAGTTAGTAACTTATGCTGGCGTCACACATAGCCAAAATTCCCGACCCGACTCTTAAAACCGTCTAAAGACGGAATCCTCCCGGCAGCAATGACGTCATTACGATAATCGGGTGTAATTTTTCGTCCGCGTACGACGAAATCCTAACGGTCCTACGTAGTTTAAAAAAATGGAAGGGGTCCTGAACCGTCGTGGAGGGCCTACGATAATTGGCTGCTGCACCCAATAATCTCCGTGACTCGGAAGACCAAATCAGTCATAGAAGACTGCGTACGACGGGTAAGTTCGATCTTCTTGATAGCATGCGGGCGTAGGAGAAGGTGTACGCCCACATACGATCCAGAGGATCGATCCTACCCGCCGTACGCAGTCCTCCGGGTCTGGAACCGTTAAAAATGAAAAAATTCGCTTATACGTCTGGCAGCGCAGTATGAAAAGACAGCGCGCGCATGCGTGGTCTCATTTCTGACAACCCAGTCCTGGGCGTACAGTTTTCCTGCTCCGCTTGCCGCATTTCTTATTGTTTTAGTATGATATTAGTGCATTTCTTATTGTTTACCATGATATTAGTGCATTTATTTATACTTTCACAAATATCCCATATATATATATATATATATATATATATATATATATATATATATATATATATATATATATATATATATATATATATATATATATATATATATATATATATATATATATATATATATATATATATATATATATATATATATATATATATATATATATATATATATATATATATTTATTTATTTTCCATATATTTATTGTTCACTAGGATCAATTCTAACATAATTATATAAATGGAAAAGTAAGGGCAAATATAACTATACCAAATTACTTTTTATTTGCGTTTACCAGCACATACAACTAACATTTGAAGGATTCTGTGAATGACAAAGATGAAACATTATTACATTATTAAATGTAAAATATTAAACTTAATATCTTCTCAGTATAAAATAATGAAAATGAGACATATTAAGATCAGTTATTGTAATATGTGAAAAACAAATGACTTAATATAAATTACATATCTATATGGGAATAAAATGCTAAAATTAAAGTTACAAACGTCGTCCTTTAAACCATTCTCTCTTGCCACGATATCCTTCCTTCGGGGGAATTACAGTATTCCTCCCGACTGCGTACAACCCCCTACGAACATGTACGTTCCCCTACGATGGGTCGGGAGCATTGGGAGCATGGTTGGCCCAGTCATAACGGTCAAAAATTTTTAAATTTCCCGTTTTCTATGATGAGACTTACGTTTGCGTACGATCAGTCGTACGCTAAATTACGCGTCCAAACTACTCCGTACGATTGCAATTACGATCCATAGGACTGCTTACGCGGACGTATGACGCACTTCCGACAGGCACAGGAATGCACCTGTCGGCTAAAAAATCTGCCGGATCTCCAAGGATTGAGCAAAGATTCCGTCGGAACGCGGTCTTAAGAGTCGGGTCGGGAGTTTTGGCTATGTGTGACGCCAGCATTAGTGGCCTTTGAGGGCATTGGAGATTCAGTCGTTGTGCAGAATGGGGCTGTTTTTGGTGACGTTTATGCTTTGTTTACCGGCCGGGTTGGTATTTTGGTTATTTTGGTGTTCATGCTGGCTGTCTTTCGGTATTATCGTTATTGCTTGTCGCTCATTCTGACTCATCATTGGCGTTATGCCACATAACACATAATATCAAAGTAAGAGGAATTTAATTCAAACTACAAGCTATCTAGGCTATAATCTGTAGCCATGACGCCTAAAGTGAAGGGGATGTAGTTGTATGGATTAAGACAGTTCAGTTAGTGGCTAATTAGCAGAAGATTTCTGATTTGGCTTCTTTTATTCCACCGCATTTGGAGGGGGATTTTCTTGGTTTGTATTTAGAAATGAGTGATGATGACCAGGGTGATTCAGAAAAAATAGTAGCTATGTAAAAGAGGCTGTTACTGACGGAGCCTTTGGAGCTTATGTCAAGTTGGTTAGTGTTTAATGAAACACTTCATTGAGTGAGTGTTTGGTCAAGCTTAAGTGTTATACAGCATAATTGTCCTTGGCTGTCGTCGGGAGAGGACGTGTTTTTTCTCGGCTCCGTAAAACACAGTTTTCACTAGGGACGTAGCCGGGTTTATGATTTGTGAATATGGCTACCAGTATTGGTGATTGCTATTTGTGTGGAAAGTCTTCTGATCCATTAAATTCGTGGATCGGATGTGATGAATGTGGTGAAAGATGGGCACATCTGAAATGTGCTGGTCTTGATGGTATAAAGATGAAGAATATCTCAATTATTGATTGGGTATGCAAACCTTGTCGTAGGTTATTTAGAGAAATGAAATCATTAATCTCGGCTGAGAAAATAGTGTCGGATGTGGTAGACAAAGCAAAAGAAGAAATTATACAGAAAATAGAAGAGGTAGGTATGTTAACAAGTTCCTCGTATGCTGGAGCGCTGAAAAAGAAACCACGGCCGGCTGTGAGAAATTTGGTGATAGTTGAGTCAGCTGATGATAGTACTGGTATGACCGGGAAGAAGGGGGTCTTAGCACGAGGGTTTGCCCCTCTCTATTCAAACAAACAAACAAACAAACAAACAAACAAACATTTATTTCCATTTTGTACAATGGTTATTCAACATTAATAGTAACTTATAAGTAGACATGTAATTAAACTAATAAATAAGAGGGTTAGACATATAGTTAAATTAAATGTAGCTTTCATAGAAAATAATAATGCTGTAATAAAAATGTTAACAATAATGTTAATAATAAAGTAGTAAGTATGCCACTAGATACAGGATCGTTATTATCGGCATCATTTCCATATTTGTTTCCTTACAATGAGAATAATTAGTTCTTAATGAGCAGCAACTATTTGTCCAAAAGAAAACTATATAGTTTGCCTTTGCAAGCTGTGAAGGAGGATGCATTTTTAAGATGCTCTGGAATATTATTCCAGAGTGTTGGCCCTCTGATAGTGATCATCTTTGAACCTGCTTCTGTGTTTGTTCTGTGAATAAAGAGCTCACTGTTCTGTCTTGTGTTGGTTCCCCTTATATCCCTGACTGTTTTTAAATCAAATAGCCAGCTAGGATAATGATGGTCCAAAATTTTGAATACAAAAACATAAATAGCATAAGCGACCTTATTTTCTGCCCGCAGCCACCCAAGTTTATTGAGAGCTGGTGTGATGTGGTCATATTTTCTTATTCCTCCCAGGGCAACTCGAGCTGCAATATTAATAAGCTTCTGTATTCTCTTTATCTGAGTCTTAGTGGTAGCTCCCCAAACAGTTGTGCAGTAATTAATGTGACTTAGGGCTAGAGATTCAACAACAGTTATTCATCTCTTTCTTCCTTAAATTTCGTGCTTATCCCCCCAGTCCTTCCCATCCTTTATCCCCCTCTCCTCAGTGATGACACCCTGAATAGGGCTAAGAGAGTTCACTCGACGCCGTCACTGTTATTCCCCCTCCTCTCCTATCCCATCCAAGTGAAGTGAAGAAGGGGGAGGTGGCAAGAGCACTTGACGGAGTGCAGATCACCGATACAAGATTTCCTGATAAGAAAATTGTCATGAATTTTGCGACAACAAATGAGATGAATGATGCTATGGCCAACTTAAATGTTGTTAATGACCTCAAAGTAAAGAACAGTCAGAGAAGACATGTTCCAAAGATTATGATATGTAATGTGCATAAGGATGAGTCGAAAGATGACCTAATCAAGAATATGATCGAGAGGAACGAATACTTGAAATCTGTTGATGATGTGGAACACAAGATTTCTCTTATTGTTGAAAGACCAGCAGCAAGAAATACTGTACATTATATTTTGAAATGTGATCCATCCATAAGGAAATTAATCCACGATAAGTCTGATACTGTTAAATTAGAGTGGGGGGTGTACAAGGTAAGAGATAGATACCAGGTTACTTCGTGTTTCTATTGCCATCGGTTTGGTCATATTGCGAAGAATTGCACTTTGAAAGCTAATGGTGAAGATCCATTTGGTAAAAAGTGTGGCGAAAGACATTTAATAGAGGATTGAGAAGCGCCCGACACTGATCTGAAATGTATAAATTGTGTGAGATATAAATATAGAGAAACTGATCACCGTGTTGGAGATAGATGTTGCCAAGTATTGATAAATGAGATGGAAAGAATTAAGGATATAACTGATCATGGATACTGAGGATATACAGTCTGAAGTAAGATGTGGTTTTGTTAACATCCAGTCAGTTGGGAATAAAACAGTAGAGATACGAGATTTAATAAATGATAAAAATTTTCATATATTAGCACTGGCTGAAACCTGGTAGAATGAACATGATGTTGCCAGGATTCGTGAGATGACTCCGGACACCCACACTTTTCTGTCGGTCTCGCGAACAGGTAGGGGGGGTGGGGGTGGAGTGGGAGTTTTTATATCAAACTCTTTTGTAAAGATTAAGAAAGAGAGAAGCATTTGCGATGATAACTTTGAAAGTATTCAAGTAAGTTTTGAATATGGTGGGCGTAGATTTATTTTTATTGTTGTTTATAGGCCTCCAAGTGCCCGAACTGCTATGTTCTTAAATGAATTTAGGCTATTGTTGGAGGAGGTAGATACTGTTAATGCCAGCACACTTATTTGTGGTGATTTTAATTTTTGGTTTGAAGATGCTGGAAACAGGGAGGCAAATGAGTTCAAGGATATGATGGATGTGATTAGTTTTGAAAATAGGGTTGATATGGTGACCTCAGTTACGGGTCATATGCTTGATCTTGTTTTTTTGTGATATGGATCACAGTCCCGTTTGTAATATCAGTGTTGAAGATACAGCTACGATTTCGCCAGTGCACAAGCTAGTGAGTTTTATGATTCCCTTCAATGTTGATACGAAGCAAAAGAAGAAAATTGTATGCCGAGATATAACAAAACTACAACCTGAAGCAGTGAGAAACAGAATATCGAATAAAGTGATAGAATATAAAAGTGGTCTTTGCTGTCATAATGTTATAGTTAGAAAGTGTGTTGAGTGTTATACTGAATTATACAGTAATATTTCTAAAAGTGAATTTAATGACGCTTGTCCTATACTTGAAAAGATAATTATAGTGAGAGATCGTTCGCCCTGGTTTAATGCTGAAATCAGGCAGGCGAGAAAGAAAAAACGGAAAGCTGAAAATCTCTGGCGAAAGCAACGCACTGATAGTACTAGATCATATAGAGGCAAAAAATTAATATAATCTATGTACTCGGAGAAGGAAGCGTGAATTTGTTACTTACAAATTAAATGATGGTGGAAAAGATTTAAGTAAAATATACAATATTTTGGATAAATTGACTGGATATAAGAAGAAAATAAGACTACCTGATGGTTTTAATGATAGGGAGCTAGCAGATAGATTTCTTAAATATTTCGATGAGAAGATTGAAAGGATAATAATTAGCTTTTCAGGAGGTCCTGTCCGGGGAGCCACGACTATTCCAGTGCAAGTCCATGAATTGAGACTATCCTGTTTTCGGAGGGTAAGTTTAGATAAAGTCAAAGCTATCTTCAGTAATGCCAAGTTAACATATTGTGATTGTGATCCTTTTCCAATATCTGATTTTAAGAATAGTAAGAATCTAGATTATATACTTATAATTATTATGGAAATAGTAAACCTATGTATTACTAAGAGGATTTTTCCAAAGAGTGAGAAGTTGGCGATTGTTAAGCCAGTTGTTAAAGGGGTTCTTGTAGTCAAGCGTTAAGCTCGTATAGACCAGTATCAAATTTGTCTTTCCTATAAAAATGATAGAATGTGGTATCCTTGAACAACTTCTGTAATTCCTGCAGCGGAAACAGGTGTTGCCGGATGAACAGTCAGCCTATAGGCGACTATACTCAGCAGAGACTGCATTATGTTCACTGGTAAGTGATTTGATTACTTTAATGGATGACGGGCGATGTGGCATCTTGATCCTGTTAGATTTGAGTGCTGCCTTTGATACCGTGGTACATGACATGTTAATAACTGATCTGGAGAACATTGGTATAGAGGGAGAGGCTTTAGAGTTTATGAGAGATTATATTGAAGGAAGAACATATTGAGTACAGATTGGAGAGGAATTTTCAAAGAAGAATAGTTTGTCGAGAGGAGTGCCACAGGGTAGTGTACTGGGACCAGTTCTTTTTTGTATTTATACGATTGAGCCATCGCTTATACTAGAGAGACATGGGGTATCTTTTAAGCTTTTTGCTGACGACACTCAGTTTTACCTGACTTTTGTTAACACTGAAGACACTACGGTAAAGATAAAGGAAGTTTTAATTGATATTAAGGAATGGATGGACATGAAACAGTTAAAACTGAATAATGATAAGACAGAGTGCTTGATTGTTGGTAAGAGGGGTGACCTCAGAAAGATGGATGTTCATAGTTTAAATATTGACGGAACTGATGTCGAAGTTAAAGGGTCTGTAAAGGACCTAGGTGTGATATTGGATTGTAGCTTATCTATGAAAGAACAAATTGATAAAACAGTAAGAGTGGCTAATTACCATCTGAGAAATCTTTGTTTTGTAAAGAAATATATTGATGTATCTTCACTAAGGAAATTAATCAGCAATCATGTCATTAGTAGACTAGATTATTGTAATTCGTTGTATAACGGCTTGCCAAATTGTCTCTTGAGAAAGTTACAACATGTCATGAATAGGGCTGCAAGATTAATAAATGGCACAGCATCACGTGATAGAATTACTCCAGTATTGATGCAACTTTATTGGTTACCTATCAAAGCCAGAATTATTTTCAAGATTTGTGTAATGGTATATCAAGCCATCAAACATGGAAAGCCAGATTATATAAGAAAACTATTGCATGATTTTCAACCTGGAACAGTGGTGACTCTCAGACGCAGTGATGAACCCTTCATGCTAGATGAACCAAGATGTAACCTAGAATTAGGTTTTAGAGCATTCAAGTTTTCGGCACCAAGACTTTATAATCGCCTTCCTAAGGAGATTAAGGAATGTAATAATGCTGATACTTTCAAGAGGAGACTGAAAATGCATCTCTTTGGCGACTGCTACACTTCTGAAATGACTATAAGTGACAGTTACAAAGTTTAGAGTGTGAATACAATTAAGGTGCGACTCCCAGAGCGCTTTATAGACGGAGCGGAGTCGAGAAACAAACACCAAAAGGTAAAAAGGTAAATGGTCAGGGTAACCTGTTTATGACATAAGACGTTTCTTATGACATAAGACGTTTGGCTGGGTTCAAGGGGGATGGTTTGGAAAGCATAATATGAAAACTGCCCATTCAGCTATAATGGGAATACAGACTACATTTTAACCTGTTAACTTTGCTTTGAAACCTACGGGTACAAATATAGAAATAAGTACATTTCAAACCTCGAGTTTGAAAATGGAAATTTGATTAGTTGCTAAATGAAGTTGAACAAGTTGGTTCTTTTAAATATAACCCTCGAGTTTGAAAATGGAAAGTTGATTAGTTGCTTAAGGAAGTTGAACAAGTTGGTTCTTTTAAATATAGCCCTCGAGTTTGAAAATGGAAATTTGATGGTTATGCAGTATATTTACCAGGTTAAATGGTTTGAAAAATCAGTATCTGTCAATGCTTTCTCCAGACCACCCTTTTATTGCCTTCCTTTACTTCTTTAGTCGTGCCCTTCCCCAGTATCTCTTAGTACCCTTATCTTCATATTTTCCAGTTTCTTTGTAGACGGAATCATAGTTGCCCAAAACTTTCTTTCTCAATTACTATGTTCCTCTCCCTTCAGATCTCTTGACAGCCATTTATCATTTGAATCTCATGCCGAATCTATATGTACTAATGCAAACGGTATGCTCGTCTTATTTTTAGATATAAAGATTATTTTGACAGCCACAGGAGGAAAATAAAATGGAGGCTTTAATTCTTAGCTGCATATCCTATTGCTCAGTGGTATGGAGCGGCTGTTATAAAAGTATATAATGCAAGGTTAAAAAAATTCTAAATTTTGCTGCTAATATCGCTGTTGGTCATTGCAAAAAGTGTGAACGTGCAACACCATTTACAAGGAAGCTAAAGTAAAGTGGCTTAAAGTAGACCAAATTAAATTCGACGTGGTTATGTTTATGCAAGTTAAGAAAAGTTGTCATACCTGAATGGGCTATGCAGAATAATGCCTTAAGCAGTTCAGTGGAAGGAAACGCTCAACAAAACCAAAACCAAAACATTTATTTCCAATTTGTACAATGGTTATTCAACATTAATAGTAACTTATAAGTAGACATGTAATTAAACTAATAAATAAGAGGGTTAGACATATAGTTAAATTAAATGTAGCTTTCATAGAAAATAATAATGCTGTAATAAAAATGTTAACAATAATGTTAATAATAAAGTAGTAAGTATGCCACTAGATACAGGATCGTTATTATCGGCATCATTTCCATATTTGTTTCCTTACAATGAGAATAATTAGTTCTTAATGAGCAGCAACTATTTGTCCAAAAGAAAACTATAGAGTTTGCCTTTGAAAGCTGTGAAGGAGGATGCATTTTTAAGATGCTCTGGAATATTATTCCAGAGTGTTGGCCCTTTGATAGTGATCATCTTTGAACCTGCTTCTGTGTTTGTTCTGTGAATAAAGAGCTCACTGCTCTGTCTTGTGTTGGTTCCCCTTATATCCCTGACTGTTTTTAAATCAAATAGCCAGCTAGGATAATGATGGTCCAAAATTTTGAATACAAAAACAAAAAACAGAATCTCGTGATTCCAAGAACAAGAACTATAATAACAGACAAAGCCCTGTCTGTCAGGGGTCCCAAATTATGGAGCAGTCCACAAAAGGACATATATAAAACAGAAACAGCACAGAAAATCAAAAAGATACTGAGAGATTTACACTAGCTGAAAATATAAAATGTATCAACATATATGCTCCAATACTGTAAAAAATTACCCTATGGTGATGGGATATTTATTCACGATGATTCTCGTATTATGTGTATATATATTTCATGAATACCCACTGTATATTTTGTAGAAAAAGGGAATTATTATTATTATTATTATTTATTATTACAGATATGGCTGTTGAAGAGTGATAGAGACTTCTTCCAACGAGTTAATGGCTCTTCCCCAAAATGTCTTCAACAATGCATAATCTTTTGCCTTGAAATACAAGCTGGAGACACTTTTCCAGAAAAGTACCTTCACCAAAAACTGTTTTGTACTTGAAGTGCCACACTGTTGCTTCACCAACATATGAACTATCCAGAGATTTCTTCATTACTGCTTAAGTTTCATCAAATCTTAGAAAAGCACCAAGGCATAGCAAATACAGAACAATCTTTGCTGAAAACAATTTTCTGGAAAAAGATATATGGATCACTTTGGAAGTGGGACTTCTTGATCTTCGTCTTTGGAAGAAAAATCTCTATCACTCTCAATGGGGATATCCTGGAACCTTGTGTAATAATGAGTCCTCTCTGATGCTTCCTAACTACTACATAAAACATAAAGTATGTAGTTAAAGACTTTTAATACAGTAATAATGATGTAATAATAAGTACAGTGCAGTAATAGATAAATACACAATGGGTAGGTTATTGTTCGTAAGTAGGGGAGCTTCTGTATACTTTAGATAGTATCTGATAGTTAATATATATCTTTGAACTTCAAAGCCCTAATGCATGCAGTTGCGGTGATTATATTTATTTTTGTTATAAATAATCTTATGTAATTCTCATACAAATATTTTTGGGGGTTGGCCAAGGGGAAAATATTGTATCAACACGTTCTTTGATATTAGTATATGTCAGATTACCCCAAGTGACCTTTTAACAGTAACAAACTGCGTTATGTTGAATATTAATTAAGAGGTCAATCAGCCAACCTCACTGGAATTTCAATGCCAGTCCTACATTGACCTCTGGGTTACGTACCAAATCTTGTGTAAATCAGACTCTCTCTGACTACGGTGTTCGTATGTGCATCCTCACCCTTAATGATGAAATAAGGGTTTTATAAAATTCAAAAATAGATTACACTGCCAATAGTGACATAAAATGGCAAGTGTTCTGTATTAACTTGCAATATTTATCATGACTGCACATTTTTTAATAACAATAACATAACCTTAAAGCATGGAAAATTACCTCTTCAATGATAAATGATCTTATAGCCAAGATTTTCATATCAAATACTGGTAGAAGTAACTACCCTTTTCTTCTTCCAAGTTGACGCAAGAGTGAAAATGACGAAAGGTAGAAAATTTTCGTCTTAATATGCTGGTAAAAAATAGATAGACATGAAGTAGTAGGACAAATTTGAATTCATGTCCAGTTGGAAACTAATTGATGCAAATTCCGTGTTTAAAGTTCAATGGCACAGAGGAAGCGATAAACAGCACGAACTTTTGGAGGTGTGAAGTAACCTTTTCCGTTTGGTTGAAATTGTGCTTGACGACAAGGGTCCTCATTATACAATTTAACTGCCATTAATACTAACAAGCTTTTTAAACTTTCTGTTCATATTGTGATTCGTACTTATAATCTTTAATACTGCTCACACCACTAGGCTAACAATCCAACCATCTATCAACCCTTTCTGTCACTGAACACAAAGTTCTCCCTGTCCAATATTTTATTTATGGGAAGAGAAGTTTCATACGAGTTTTACAATACTGCCGAATTTCAATGGCCTTCAATAACACCATTTCAACTTGACTTTTTAAATTAAGCTTTCAGTCAATATTTAACAGGATTACGAGCTGAATATCAGTCAAAATTCAACAAAGATTACCTGCTAAATAGCTGAAGCTGATATACAGTAGGGTATCCAAAAACTAAAACCCATTAGAAATCTATTGGCTATCTTTGACCAGATTACTCTAAAAAATTAACGATGACAAAAGAAATGAAAGCAGCAGTACTGAGTATGCTTTATTAAAGTAATCACCATGACCATCAATGGTGCCATATGTTTACTTTATATTCTGTTTTTTTTTAGTAACATATATTCACACAAACTTACACGAGTTATACTTGCCTGAAAGAAAATCAATAAAATAAAATATCGGTACCATTGTTTCCTCTTAACACTTCTCTTGCCTAACAATACTGGAAAATATTGCCAAATACCAAGAAATATGAACAAAATAGCTTTGTGAAGAAATCTTTTTCTTTGCTAAGAGAACCCAAAATTATTTATTACTGATGATATTCCCCTATCAGTAACCAAGTCATATGCATAGGATAACCTTGTCCATAGATATCCAATTCCAAAGATACTAGGATTGGCTGTATTTATTTCAACATCTCTCTAAAAACTTAATCCATCTTTAACGACACTTGTTTTATCCTGGTCTTCAAAAATTCAAGTGAATCTGTTGGTGGCCCTTGTGAATAACACACAACTGACTGATAGCTACTACAGCTCTAATCTCAGCCAGTTTGGAATGATCTCAGGAGCTTTTCTTGAGGCCACCTTAAATATATAGTAAAAGACTTAAGACACGGGCAGTGGATATGGTAGTGTGTCACTGCTAGCAGAGCTTTCACTAGACTTGTCTTTTTGAGCCTCTGATCTGCTCTTTCTATCACGGGAGCCAGACCTGTTATTTCTATCACGAGATCCAGATCTGGTCCGTCTATCATGGGATCCAGATCTGTTCCTTCTATCACGGGACCCAGATCTGTCCCTTCTATCACGGGACCCAGATCTGTCCCTTCTATCACGGGACCCAGATCTGTTCCTTCTATCACGGGACCCAGATCTGTTCCTTCTATCACGGGACCCAGATCTATTCTTTTTATCACGGGATCCTGATCTATTCCTTCTATCACGTGACCCTGATCTATTCCTTCTATCACGTGACCCTGATCTCTTCTTTCTATCATGAGACCGGGATCTATTCCTTCTGTCACGGGATCTGTCTTTTCTATCCCTTGACCGTCCCCTTCTATCGGGAGACCTTCTGCTTCTCTCTCCAGACCTTCCACTTCTGTCACGGGACCTTCCTCTTCTATCTCGTGATCTATCCCTTCTGTCTCTGGATCTACCACGCCTGTCTCTTGAACTGGCTCTTCTTTCTCGAGACCTTTCCCTGGACCTATCATGACGACTGGTCCTATTCCTCGAGTTCCTCCGATCTCTTGACCTATTTCTTCTGTCCTTTGATCTATCACGTCTCTCACGTGATTTATTTCTATTTCTAGACATTGATCGTTCATCCCTTTTGGCTGATTGAGAACTTTTGACGTCTTTACTTCCATTCTTCTCAGCCTTGTCGGTCTTGTCACTTTCTCTGTCAATACTCTTTTTATCCTCTTTCACTTCAAATTTAGGAGACTTTTTATCTCTCATACCCTGACGAGCTAAACTGCCATTGAATTTTCCTTTTGAGTCATCCTCCTCCTCCTCTTCTTCCTCATCTTCATTGTCCATTATTTCATAGTCAAGAGCATTTTCATCAAGTATTTCCTTGTCCATTTTCTCAGGGTCTGAAAGAAATGAGAATACAATAATACATTTACGCCATAGCAACTATTGTAAATTACAAAATATTATATAAATGGTGACAAAAATTACAAGGGATTACCAAGTGATAAACTGATATGTTAATACAGACATTTTAAAGATGTCAAATGTTATCTCCAATCTTACTAGGATGACACTAATGCTCCGTTTTTTGTCGATTGGTAACACCCTAAATAAGCACCTACATCATCCACCTATGATAAGGTAATAGTGAAGGTCATAATCTAAGACATAAAAACAACCTTTCTATGACATATGAAAACATAACTAGAAGTAAAAAAGAGAACAATTTCTTATATATACAGTATAGTATTCCTTACCTTTACTCCTGTGGTTGGCTTGCACCTAGAAGGGGCATTGCAAGGGAGGGAAAGACAGGCTTATTGAGAGAGACAGGAGAACCTGCAGCAGGCGAGTTGGGAGAGTCAGTTGAGGTAGAGAGTACAGGATCTGTTGCTGGGGGCTTTACCTTCTTGAAGAAATGTTCCAGGTGAGTCTGGAAGGATGCCAACTTCTTCCCCCAGATTTCCTTGTAACACTGCAGGGAATCCATGACCCCTCTGGCAACCTTAGTGCACCTGGGAGTTGGGTCCGCCGCCTCAAACTATGCCAACCCTTCCTATATCGGGGCAAAAACTTCTTCCAAGCTCTAGCTAATTAGTCTCTTGGGCTCTGGGGTTGGCATTTCTTCCTCCTCTTCAATCATCTGCTTCTCAAGTTAAATGAGGTCCTCAGCAGATAACTCCTCTCCAAAATATTCCAGCAGTGTTTTATATGTATATATAAAGTTAATGGTTTTATATGTTTATTTGATTAAGTACGTGGTTATTTGAAGGAATTAGATATAATTTATTTACAAAATTACCAAACACATAGCCGTAAATATGATCATCAAGAAGTTGTCGTCACATGGCATTAGACTGAGAAGTGTTGCCCAGTTCACTCTCGTACGTCATATTATCCTCGTATTCTTCAGTTTGTTTTGCTCGTTACTGACCTGTACTCTGCCTTCAAAGAATATAGGTGATTCTTCTGATGGCAGTACTTCGAAGAAAAGGAAAGCCGTCACCATGGAAGTTAATACAAAAATAGTAACACTCAGAAAAGGGAGAAACTACTACAACATTGGCCGCTCACTGGGGTAAAGCTGTTCTACAATGGCGATGATCATTATGGATAAAGACTGCATCTTTACACATGTGAAAGGTTTTACTTCTGTGAATACACTGTGATTACTAAGCAATGTAGTGGGCTAATGACTGAGATGGAAAGGTTATCAGTTCTTTGGCCAGACGACCAGCATCGACGGTGTATCCCAGTGAGCCTCATGTTGGTACAGGAAAAGGCTAAAAGATTGTTTAATGCCGTGAAATGGGGGAAGGGAGTGAAAGTGAAGAGCTTGTACCCAGCAGGGGTTGGTTTATGCATTTTAAGGTACACTAAAGTCTCTAGAAGGGTTGTGGATTCCCTGAAGTGTTGGGGGATATTTGGGGGGAGAAGACAGCATCCTTCCAGACTCACCTCGACCAATACTTCGTGAAGGCAGAGCCCCCAGCAACATATCCTGTATCCTCTACCTAAGCTGCCTCTACAGACTCACCTGCCACAGTATCTCCAGCATTTACTGCAGGTTCTCTTGCCTCTCCAGACTCACCTGCCCCAGTCACTTCAGCACCTGCCTCTCCAGCTTTCTCCTCCCTATAAGCCTCTCTCTCCCTCACTTGCAATGCCCCTTCCAGTGTGCAAGCCAACCACCAGAGTAAAGGTAAGCAATACTGTAGTGTACTTTTACTATTTCTATATCTGAGATTATGAACATGGAATATGATTCTACATATTAGATTTATTTTTAGCATAGGTGGGGAACTTAGGTTCGTATTCAAGAGTGTTCCGACTTCCGATGAAAATTTGGATACATCACGTTTTAGGAACGGAACCCTGACATAAATCTAGGACCCCCTGTATCTCAATATTTAAATGTTACTGACAAATGGTTTATAAATGGGATAACAGTATTCCTGCATTTCACAAAAAGAAAATTCAAAGCTTCAAATGATTAAATCTGATACTATAAAGTGGCTACTCAGATGATATATATACTATTATAAGCATAACTATAATAAATGTAATTCTTTGCAATGCTCTTTGTAATCTAAAGAAAGGAAGATTCATTATAATTAAAAAAATCACCTTGTTTAAAGCATTTTGTAACCAGGTATTCATATCCAAAGTCATATTCCTTCCTATCAATAAATGTATAGCAAAATCGTATAATATTTACGTGCTGTTTTTAGCCTTGCACCTAATATATAGCCCTACTGCCTATATTCTTTTGCTAAAGTTGGGGTAACTTTGCTACTTTTTGAAGGATATGGCATCAAGAAGCATGTTATGATTAGAAAATTTATATATACAGTGTTGGTGAACACTGAAAAATATAATTAAAAAATTTAGAGTGAAAACACAACAATACTGAAAAATTACTTTGCTAATATTTTGGAATGCCATGAAACTGTTTGTGGGATTTTATTCAAAGAAAATGTAAATAGTGACATCATACCACGTAAAGAGGCCCTCTCCTACTATGAAATCTTAAATGAAACAAATTAATAACTACAGTACCGCAACTACTCGGTAATTAAAGTAAAAAAAATTCTGGGCCTCTTAATGAGCATTTGCAAAACTGTAGCCAAATACACATGATTAGAGACATGTCACCAAGTAGCTCTTCCTAATGTTATTTCTTCATTAAGTTGTGAAAACCCGCTGCCTCTGGTAAAAAAAAGGTATTACAGTCTATGCAGGCAAAATTTGACATATGAGTATCTTCTGAACCTGAATTTTTTACTTAATAAAACATTACTGAAATATCACCAACACTGCAAAACATTTAAGACATTCCTCCACGAGCTTTACATAGAATGTTCAACTAAAAAGGGACAAGCAGAAGCACAAAAGCAATAAATTACAGAATGCAGCCAACGTATTTAAAATCTTAAAAAAAAAATAATAATAATTTTATCCATAAAACTTACCTTCCTTTTTATTATCCTTAAGCTCAGCATTAAGCTCCTCTTCTTTAGTCTCTTCTTCGTCTCTCCTGCTACTCTGATCACTGAAATGGAAGTATGTATGACAGGTAAATGTTATCATTTATAAAAGCATCACCAACACCACAAATGAAAATTAGTAAAAAGAACTATATTTACTGCATTTTCAATATTAAAAAAATAAATCCCTACAGCTTGTAAGTGCATTAAATGCTAGGAGAAGGTGGATTTGTCAATCTGAAATTGGAGAACAACCAGAATTTAAAGTTCAACTTGATGTGGGCTACATTGTCATATACTGTATATGGATGTGCATATGCATACAAAAGTATACTGCAGCAATTAATAATAAACAAAATACAGAGAATAGACACAGAAAGAGAATATACTAAGAGAATTTAACAGTTCAAAAAGGATACCAGTTTTAAGAAACTTACCTATCATTGGATTCATCATCTCTTTCGTGCCTGCGGTGAGTTCTTTCCCTCATATCACCTCCATCTCTGTTACTATGCAGCTTCCAATTTCCTCCACGAATATCTTCTCGGTCCCTACCATTTCTCCAATTAAACCTTCGATCCCGGTCTCTGTTTCTATCACGTGGCTGCTGCCAATTTCCCCGCATTCTCATGAATCGACCTTGAGGGCGATTCTCTTCCATTTCTCGGTGCCGCTTTTCACGCATTTTTCTTCTTTCTTCTAGTTCATCTTCACGCTCCACTTGCTTTATCTGTCTTTCAGCATCACCCTTCTGCACGTCATCTGAGCGTTTCTGGATACAAATACAACACAAAATGAAGGTTCCAAGCAATATAAAGATTATCATAGCAGACACTCTCCTACTTATGAATGAGTTAGGTTCCAAAAACCCGTTCGTAAGTAGAATTATTCGTAAGTTGTTTAGGTTAAAAAAATAAGTAAATTAAACAAAATAAATAAATAAATAAATAAGTACTGTACAGTACATACATATGCAGTACTGTGCAGTACTTAGGCTAAAGACACTTAGATTCTCTATAAAACAAAGTACAATTAATGCTTTAATACAGTAAAAATAATGTAATAGTACAGCACAGTACAGTAATTGTTTTACATATCTGTGAATGATTGAAGCTAGGTTGTACATAAGTAGGGGAGCTTCAGTAATTTTCTAAGCACATAAATTTAAACAGGTCTTTTAATTAAAAATATAAAAATCAAAAGATCCACAAATGTAGCTAGCTTGAACAATCAAAAATGATGGCTAATGAAAGAAAAATGAAGAAGGCTACAATGGATTTAGGGATGTGGTGTATGAGGCCTTATCCAATGGGCAGGAGTGCTAGAGATAAAAATTACAGTTGTCCCTCAACTTGCACTATTAATTGGTTCAATTACTTACCATGTAAGTAAAAAATCGCCTAAAGTCAAAACCTTTATACAAAGTGTGTCTATTTTCAGCATATAAACTATTCCCAACCTCCTGTATATTTTGAATTTTGCCTAGATTACTGTACCGTACTTAGCTTTGCCAAATACAATCGTAATTAAAGTAAAAACAGTCCTGTAGGTGTTATAGTGTATTTTTTGGAGGGTGAAGTTTTGTTAAATTTAATTATTTAAAATATTTTCCATCTGTGGATAATCAAATTTGAACTAATTAAAACTATGTAAAATGAGGGACATTTTAAATAATAACCTGCCGGTGTATTGGAGTCGGGATGGATTACCTGAAGTTGGTTATTTGTGGGTCTAGACAACCTGTGCTGGTGAGTAAAAGTTTACTAACCATCAAATTTGAACTATTTAAAACTATGTAAAATGAGGGACAACTGTATAAGTACAATGTGAAGTGTAACGGCCATGGCATAATGTCAGTGAGCAATGCCACGCCCATATGAAGGGATATAGTTTTGTTCAGCTTTTAAAACATATATTTGTATGATTATGTGCAAAGGAGTAAGATGAGAGACAGAACAGTAGTTTTTTTTTATTATATCTTTTCTTTTATTGGTTGGTCACCCTACTAAATATGGTGGAGGGCCAAGTGCATGAAAAACAAGAAAGAAATTTCATTTTTAATATAAAATGCGTGTTAACAAATTAAAATTTTAGTTTCAGTTATGTTGCCTATATATTAGTAAAATTATACTGGAGCAAGCGAGACTATCATTTCAAGCCTAATAAAGAAAAAACAAGACACTTTTATAAACTTTCACACCTGAATCTACCAGTTAATGAGCAGAATATCTAATTTCAGATTCCTCATATAATCCAAACAAAAGAGGTGATATGGGCTTTTTCTATCAAGATACGAGCACATCATACAGGCAATGCTTATTTTCAATAATTAATAAAAAAAATTTAACAGTATGGTATATTCCCTAAGCTCCAACCTGTCTGTATCCACTTGCATCATAGCAATGCAAGTAACAACAAAAATTCTGAACAGTATGTTGAATTCCCCAGCTCCAATCAGTTTGTGTCCACCCTTATAATAGACATTACTAGCGACAAAGTAATAAGAAAATTTTGAACAGTATCCTTATTTATCAAGATGCCTATTTAGTAAACGTGAAGTAGTTTAAATATTCATCTTCATAATCTTTAGTACCACTTCATCCAATGAACTGCAATCTAAAGAGCTTATTTTTCAACCAACTACACTATTGCTATTCAAAATAAAAATACTCCATGCATGTAAATGCTTTAATCACGGAGTACTGTACCTGAAAGTAATAAAACTATTTTCAAAATAAAGAGCAGTCATGTTTCAGAATTTACTTACATAATTTTTACGATATATACAGTACTTTAAATATGTGCTGCTTTACTTAAAAATGTTTTTTCAGAGTATAGTGTAATAATTGCTGTTGAAAACTTTTAAATATTATAATTCATAAAAAGTTTTATCCAATTTGACTTATCAGTTCTACTTTTCACAATTAGGATTTCCTAAACCAGAGACTTCAAAGAAAACTACACAATTTTTAAAAAGCATCTAGTTTTTAAAATTTACAATTTAGAAAATAGTAAAATGCAAAAATGATCACTGATTTCACATGTTAAATTCCAAAGAATACCTGAGAATCCAAAGAGGATAGCGGAAGCACAATGGTTGGGGCACTCCAACAGGGAGGTGACAGACCCACAATTAAGTCTCCTGAGGGATGTTAGGGAAAGGCATCCATCCTTGATTCCCCAGCTCAAAACTGTATATTCCCCCCCCCCAAAAAAAAAAAAAAATCACACAGATTTCCATATGATAGCACTGAAAGGTATTCTTACCTGCAACAGGTCATAGGAAATAGTGCGCCTTTGGGCCTGGCGCCAATGAGGTGGTGTCACACTGCGAGAGCGGCTGCGTGACCGTGACGGAGTTCGATAGCGCTTTGAAAACAATAATATATATACATAATTCTTAAATATCCAATGAAAATTTTATAAACATTTACCAATACCTACTGAGTAGATAAAATTGAATTATGATAATATAAAAACAAATGACTAAACTAATAGGTTAACTTAAAAACACACCTGGGCTCAAAACTGGAATAAGACTTATGAATTTCATTAATAATTCTACACAATATAAAGTTAAAATATTTTACTGTTGCATCCGTATTTCATCAGACTGGCCAAAATAGTTACTTTGGTAATTTTGCAACAAATGAATGCACATAGTATTAATACTCACCATGGTGAATTGTGTCCTAACAAACACATCAGAGTATACTGACCTCTTTTAACGAGTATTATACAGAAAAACACAAAAGCAAAGTACGACAGCTATAAATACTTAACCAGTTAAAAGCTTTGATACATTGTTTCCGTATTATTAAACATACAAATTCACCTATCAAAAGGCCCCAGGACTTAAGTATGAGTAGTATCAGTATATGACATACAGTGATGGGGCAATTGCCTGAAGCATACAGCAGAGAACACCTGTTCACTTCAGTCAGACTGTTCTTTAGCATGATGGTTACAATATTTATTTACCCAGTGGAAAATTATAAAGGTAACGCACTGTGCAAATACTTTCCTGGAATATTGCATGGTAATAATTTTTTCGTGACAAAACATTTTCAGTATGCATGTGTTAGTTCATGAAGAGTTTTGAATAATGAATAGAAATGCATGAACATATTTTTTTTCCTTTCATGAACAAGCACTCTATACGGGGGGGGGGGAAATTGCCTTTGCGTAGGTACCGCATAAGAATACTGTTAGTGGAAGGTCCTCTTGTATGATCTTTCACTTGTGAAGAAACTGTACAGTTTGGGGTAAAAAATCCAAAGATCCTACTGCACAAAACATGTGATCATGAAAATATTGCTGAAACTAATAAAAAAAAAACTTTGCAAGAGCAGATGATGCAATATAAATGTTAATACTTTAACAATAATCACATGCCACAAAATCAAAATTGAAGTATATTACGAAAGTAAACCATTATTTTTTTATAACAAATAATTCTGAGATAATTATAATTACTTAGACCACTTAAGAAAAAATCTATTAACATGAATTACTAATCATATTACATTCTAAAAACGACACAATGAAAAACATCAAGAAATAAATGCACCACAAAATATGCCAACTTTATGACAATTGTTGCAAAATTTTGCGAAAAAATAGGATGGCATAAAAGAAGTCCATTATAAAATATAGGAAGTAAGAAATGAAAAAAGAACATTCATGCATTCGCAATTATATGATTCAAACTATAAATTCATATCTTCACTGAAGTGGCGCAAATTTGGTAAATTTTTATAACCTCAGTATACCTCTTAAAATAGAAAAGTGTGTTTTACGTCAGGGACCCCCTTTTCAACCAAAGGCTAGGATGGTTGCCTTCTTGCGAAGGACTTGTTCTGGCAGATGTGATCATTACCCTGAGTGCATGCCCTTGCTAAACCTCAAACTGAGGCGGGGCGCGAACCCTCAAAAAGACGCCTCAAAGTCGCGGATGCTACCGCTTGAGCCACAGTGACTACAGTATACCTCTTAAAATGAAGTTCAAATATAAAAGGGAATGTGAACTAAAACACTAGAATGTACAAAACTTTTTCTAAAACCGTCAATATTTAAGTGTCTACCATACCCGATCACTCAAGTAATGGAATACAGCAAACATTCAAGGTACTGTTCAAAGGAAAATTATAATGGAGAACCATCAATTAATATAGAGACTAGGAAATGAAGGGCATACATAAAAAAAAATTTATGTGCAAAACAGAAAGTACTACAATACTATAGAATGTGATGGTCAATATTTGGCCCTTTAGTGGGTAATTATTTTAATATACCAGAAAAAGATTCAGCTCTTTTCTCTGAGCAAAGACTGCAAGTGAATATATAAAATAGAAAACACTCAAAATAAACTGAGACGTATTTTAACAAACATTAATATACGAATACATGCAGCAACTTACCAATGATCCCCTGCCTTTAACCTTTCGCCCACTTTTTGTGTAGGCTCTCACCCTTGCTCTGCCTCTGTCACCTCGAAACTGCTGTTCCCCATCCTTTTCGGGACCGGCACGATAAAGGAAACGATTTTTTGGGACATCTGGGATTTCATCTGGATTGATGCAGGAAACAAATGCTAATGGATGTTGACGCATAGTGCTGGCAAGGTTTGCTACTTCTTCTGTTATATCGTCCTCCTTCAATTCCCCTTCCTCGTCAGAGCTGAAGGTTACGTGAATATTTTACAATCATCATACTCAATAGGTAAGAAAAACTGTCTTTAAACAACTATATATTCTTTTTAGGCCATTTATTACTCCTCGCTTGATAAAATTGGAGCTTACTGAGATTGTACAAGATTCTTGTAAGTTAAAGAACATTAATGTTATATCAACTTATGATCTACATGAGCTAAACACCAAATGCTCCAGCCTATATCAACATTGTAGCCTAAGTCAAGTAATAATCAAAATACTCGTCACAAGCTCCACATGTCTTATAGGATAACACCCGCATTAAATCACAAGTTCCTTGCAAGTTACTGGAGGCAACAATAATAATATAATAAAATAAAAAAAAAGGGTTGCTGGGGCTATTAATCTTTCTAAAACTGGATCCATATCCTTTAATAATATAAAATGGCGAAGAGAACTAGCAGGGGCATATGGAAAAATATGTCTGTCTTAACTTAAAGTATATAACACTAACTGTCCCTTCACATCTAAGTCTGCGCATATCATATTTCTGTAAGACAAAATTGCAACCACTGGTCTGGTAGTGACCGAGATGAGGAAGATATCATGTAGCAACCTATATTTACAATATTTTTACCTTTTAATTTTCTTGTGTTTCTTTTGCTTTTTTTCTTTCTTCTTCTTCTTCTTTTTCTTTTCTCCTTCCGAATCGGATTCAGATGCTACTGCTCTCTTCTTTTTCACTTTCTTTTCTGGAATGGAAACTACTGTATGAATTTGTTACTTATATTGTAGACACAAGGCAAATTAAAATTCTCCGATTACTAACTGCATTTTACTCTATACATAAATATCTTAAATAATACTAAAGCAAATACAGTGGTGACCCCAACCTACGAACTTAATCTGTTCCCAAAAAATGTTCTTGGGTTGAATTTTTTTTCCCATTGAAATGCATGTAAATTCAATTAATCCATTCCTGGTTACAATATATATTAATTTTCAATTTTTTTTAGTCACTAAAAACATGAAATATAATATAGGTTAAATGTATTTCATCGTAAAAGGAAAGTTACATTTATAATAGAAAGGAATTCTACTCTATTAAAGTAAAACATGTACATATTCAGGTGTACAGTATAAACCAATTGATACCCAGTATAATATAGCAAAGTCCAACACTTAGAAAAAGTTGTTACATTCTCCCTCTAATAACAAATACACTAGGAAACAGTACATACTATAGCTAAAAAAAAATAATGTACGTAAGAAACAGTACTGTATATACCTTTGTGCATGAATGTTGCCGGCATACATGGATGGTGGTGGAGGAGGAAAAGTAGGAGGTGGATTAATCTTTGGAAGGAGAGTCCTCCAATATCACAAACACTTTTAACTTTCTAAGTAGCCATAATAAGGGCTATATGAAAGATAAAACAATGGAAAATAAAGCAAGAACTATGAACAGATCATGAACAAACCACACAGCGCAGACACCAATGCAGAACTGAGAGCAGGCGAGAGGGACACGTGGTGGCTTGGCCAACACGTGTGTTTGTGGGTTGGGGTCAAAATTTTTTCAAAATTTTGTTCGTGGGTACAAGCGATTGTGGGTTGGGGTCACCACTGTACCTTTAATATCATCTTTTGCATTCAATAGTTTCCTTGTAAAGTAAACTGTACTAACAAGATTCAACGGTATTGTATCTACCAAGGCAAGCAGTTTTATATATACGGGAATGGGCATAAAAGTACAACGGATCGAAGAAAGATACATTACAAAGTAGATGACAGAACTGAAGTCACTGTGGGATGATATTATTAGAACAAGATCTGATTGCATGATTATATATTTGCAAATATATTGGTCTGAAAACAGCTGACATAAATGTAGTCAGAAGTATTCATAAGATGATGCTTCCATTTTAATAAAGATATTTGAGAGCACTTAATACTTTATGGCAAGAGTGGGATGCAGAACTCAGATGGTTTGGACACCTCAAGATAAAGAATGGAAATTAAGGGAATATATAGAGGATTTATATTAGATATAATCCGTGAAAAAGATGGAGGAATGGGGCAAGTGATGCTCAATGAAGGAGACCCTAAATTTCCAAAAAATGAGATGCAGGTGTGAGATACACTAAGCTAGCATGACTCTATATACAACATTATTATATGAGTAGCAACAAGCACTCATTAAAAGACTACGGTAAGCTGGGATACCCTAGTCTGGGTTCGGTAATTTACCATTAGCTAGATATTGGTCACTTTACTTTGCATGCGTGACTGTTAAAGGTAATAGGAGGGAAAAATTAGCACTTTTTTACTGTACGTTTTTGTACCTATTTCCTTCATTGGCTATGCCCACCCACCCAATTCCAGAAAGATAATACAAAAAGAAAAAAAAAATATTAGGCCAAGGTACAAAAAGAGATAATAAAAGAGCTATAACAAAATTAATGATTTTGTTACTATATTTTCATGCAGAAATTTAATTTGTCTTCCTCTGATCCAATCTACAGACGGAACAAAAAAAGTAAAAGTACTTTTCAATGGTAAATAACTATTATGCTAAATACTACGCATACAAATTGGAATAGTGCTCCATGTATCATAACAGCCACAGATGTCATACCTTTAGTTTTGCTGGTACGTTGCAATATCAGTTCTCCACAACTGGAAATCACGGCTGGCTGGAGAGGGCGGTTACGGTTGTCAACTGGAAGATCCTCAATGGCCACCACTACGTCCTGACCACTCACGACCCGTCCAAACACCACGTGCTTCCTGAAGAAGTAATAACATATTGTAAAATAACACTACTCAACTCTATACTAATAGGGTACAGCATGAAAATGAAGAATTCTTTGAGCTCAAGAATTATTTCTAACTGAAAAATGCAGTACAGTACTCATTTTTACTAATATGCTTCTATAAAACTTATAGCACAGTATACTGTACTTAGTTATATATGACATACTATAGCACTTCATAGAAATATCTCATTACTGCTAAAGAACAATAACACAAACTCACCCATCTAGATGCGGAGAGGGCTGGGTTGTTCTACAGAGGACAGAAATATTCAAGAAGTATGAATGTCAAATGACAAGGAGGCAGAAGTCAGCCTACAACCAGCTGCCGCTGCCTGGCTAGCAGACTGTAGGGAAGAACATAATGTTACCTATCATGCTAGACAACACAAGAGCAAGCACTTTTCTCTATTCCCCAAGACATCTTCCTCATATTTTGAGATGACGGGGCTCTGGGGGTAAACACGCTACGTGTATTGCTCAAGTAGCACCATCATTTACTATCACAGTACAGTGAGGAAATTCATGATCTACTAAAATACCCAAATACTTCTACCAGAGATTGCAGGAAGTACCTTTGTACCTTATCCTACACCTATATTTATGTTCTGGATATTGTTCAGAAAGTCCTACGTTACATACTGATGCCACTATCCTCGTTGTATTATAAAATAAGCCCATATAAATACAAATCTTTACACATTAATTGGGCAATTATATTTATGATAAACCAAAACTTAAAAGCAATACTTGAAAACAATACCCCATCTACAAAATCCTGCACTCAATAGCTCCAGATAATTTATGTAATAAAAATGTACAAGATCCCCTGTCTATCGCTTGTTAAATGAATCTCTTCACAGTCACTTAAATATAACAGAGCTAGGTACCAATCGAAGACAACCAGAGGGTTTACCCATATGTGCAATGCATCTGTAAAGAGTCTGTGATCCAAAATGTTCAAATTAAACTAGGATAAGAAATATCTCCACTCAATTCAGATATAATCCTGGACCAGCTGCAACAAGAACAATTTATAACATGGTTAGTAAAATCGGTTACAGTTTCTGTACCTAAGAGGATTAGAAACCGACTAAAATGTAGGCAAAAACTAAAATCCTGGGGACTAATAATTCTTATTCAAACTAAACAAATTATGTTGTGATACTAATAATAATTTAAAGTTTAAGATTTAATTTTCTTGTAATGAGATTTTGATAATGCTTAAGTATATGGCTTAAAAATTGCAAAAGGAATTATACCTAAGTACCTGCTACTGTAGCCTATATGGTCTAAGTCTTAAAAGTAAATAAACAAAAAAAATTATTACTAACATGAAAAACTGAGAGCCATTGGTGTCCTTCCCACGATTAGCCATCGACAGCAAAAATGGTTCCTCATGATGAATGTCAAAACTTTCATCTATTTTAAAAGAAAATGAAGAGGAATAATGAACAGCAGTTCCAGACAGCAAGATGCAAAATCACCTATCATCAACATTGAAGCACCATACTTGTAATCAATGTAAAACTTTACTTAAAATGATGAATTATGACTGGAATTTAAAAACTAAATTATTCATTATCAATGTCAAATGCAAATATAGAAAGCACATAAAACCTGCGGGCATATATTTGATAAATTATAGGAGAAATCAAACAGTTATTGCTGTAAAAAAGAAAAAACAACAACATAATATTACCTTCAAATGGGCCTCCAAATATGGATTCCCCTCCAGTGCCATTTCCATTGGAAAAATCCCCTCCTTGGATCATGAAGTCCTTAATAACACGATGAAATTTTACTCCTTTGTAGTGAAGAGGCTTCTTGGTGACTTTTCCAGTGCCCATTTCACCTGAGATATTGAAGACACATGATTACATATAAGCTACACAGAGGTATCAGATTTGTTGTGTACATAATGTGTAGAGAGTATTGAATATAAAAATATGCATTATTATATGAAACTTTACTTTTAAAGGTCCACAGTTAAATTAGACAAAAATGGCAAAGAATTCAGAGATACCTGTACAAAGAGCTCTGAAATTTTCACACGTTTTAGGCACAACATCACTGAAGAGCTCAAAAATAATGCGTCCAGATGGGATGCCATCAACTTCGATATCAAAAAAGCATCGGACATTATACTCCATTGTTGCAACCTGAAACATGATAACCAATAAAATTTATTGCAAAATGAATATAAAGAACATAAAACAAAACGAATGAATGTGAAAATGCTATGAAAATTGGTGATCAACATTTACTACAGTAAATTTACTCATGTTAAAATCTTGCTATGATTCTAAAAATGGGAACTAAAAGGTAGCCATTTACCCTCTTGAAAAATTCAACAACAGCACTTGTAAATCAAGAAGTAAAACTTTCTCAGAATAAAAAAAGGCCCATAATAATTATAATTTCTTTTGTGGCTGAATGAATTGAAAACTGGGCAGGCATGCTAAAGCTGTGACCAAGCCTACATTGTTTCACGGGAAAATTGAAAGGCTAGACCTATGAATACAGAAGAATCAACTGTTACTTTCTTAATTACCAATGACACAAAAGGTTTAAACATAGCAAAAACATAAATGATTTACAAATTATTAGAATATTAAATAATATCAGATAGTTGCTTACACAGTACTACCCTGTTTACTCAACCTATCAGTACTAAAAATGTAACAAAGCTCTGGTAAGCAATGACAATTTGAGGTAGCAACTTGAATTCTATCCAACAAACCAAAACAGGAAATCATTTTATAAGGTCACCTTTAACTGTGTCTGTAAATAAACCCTCATCTAGTGGCAGAAAGTTCACATTAAGTATATATACTGTATATCATATCATACATATGGATTACTGAGGCCATTGTCTTCCACATACAATCTGCCACCAATATATAAGTTTATATGTAAAAGCATTACAGACCTTATGATATATATCTATGTGTACAAATTAAAATCTTTACGTGTACAATGGGAAATGCTTTGTAAGGGTATTAAATATTTTGTAGCCAAGACAGCAGCCAGTGCATGTTCAATAGTAGGACTTTTTAGAAAAACATACACCTTTCTGAACAAGGAGATGTTCCTACCATTGTACAAGTCTGATTAGACCCCAGCTGGAATACAATATCCAGGTGTGGGCCTCATACACCCGTCAATATTAACAAATTTGAACAAGTGCAACGGCAGGCCACTAAGTTATTCCCAGAACTATCTGAATTACCATACGAGGAGAGGGTGACCCGTCTCTGATTTACCACACTGGAGGAAAGAAGAATATGGGGTGACACGATACAAAATTTATAAAATAATCCATGGTGTCGACTCGGTCAAAGACGGTCACTTTCTGCAACTTGCAGCAGCAGACAGGCCAAATACCAGAGGACACAGCCTAAAGCTGGTAAAACCCAGACACCGAACACTAAGAGGAACAATTTCTTTAATTCTAGTATTGTGAACCAATGAAACAGTCTCCCTGATGACACTGTAATGAGCCAGAGTGTACATTCTTTCAAAAACTCATACGACAAGAATGTTGAGACTGAAAGACGGAGAAGAGGCGCTCTCCATGAGCACTGACTCTTATACCTCTTTAATTGTCATTAGGTAAGCATAAGTTTGGTTGGGTTAGGGAACAATCCACTACAAAATTACTGAAGTGGTCTGCATTCTACAATTGTACACTTTATTATTTGTAATTCGACAAGAACACTGTGACACCAAATACAATGATGCAGGATCAATTTATTTTCATATTGTTATATGTTTGTCTCACATTACCAGTTGGGAAAAATATCTCATGAATTATATTTAGTTGTAGCTAAGTGTTCGCAATTTGCAATCTAAAAAAAAGGGAGAAATTATTGCTTTTCAGTGGCTTTGGATAACTATTCAACGTTTTGCAATTTCATATTACTCGTTAGGGGTGTCTAAGTAAACATTTTCCTAAGAATATTTACTATCTGACGTTTCTATATACACAATATGCCTAATACCATAATATTCTCAAGATTAGAAGAAAGAACTATTAGCTTTATGGTTCCATGACCTTTTTACATTGCTTCTCTCATGACTAAAGTCAATTAACCTGGAAAATAACCAATAAATGACACAATGGCAGCATTCAGTTTGTGATATGGGTTACTAATGCTTACTTCCTCAAAGAGTGAGCTCACGGTAAAATTTTACAATTGCGCCCGCCTCAGTTTGGAGGTGAAAACTTTTTTTTTCTATTGTGTTCGATGGATTGTGAAGAAAAATTACCTTGAAAACAGTCGGAAATTAATGCTAACACAACCTAACCTAAAAAGTTACATACAAAATTTTTCCTGATTTTTTTAATGTTTTTGGGTGAATGTGACCCTGAAAATGTCGTATTTTTTTTTTTAATTAAGTTACGTTAGGTTAGTATACTTTTACAGATGGCTTTCAAGGTCATATTAAAAAAAATCGCTTCCAATTTGAGACGGGTACAATTGCAACAAAAATACTGAGATGAAAATAAAAAAAAAACTTTGAGAAAATATCTAAAACGGCTAAAATTGCAATAATTCAATTTATCAACTCCATTTTTAACTTGTAGTGACGTAACGTTACCACCCACACCAAATAATTTCTTGATATATATTTATAACGAGGGTAGGGTGAGAAAGTAAAATATATCGTTCATAAGGTATCTTTATAACTTACTGATGAATCATTCGAGTTAACACAAAGTGCTTTCATACACGCATGTTTAATATTGAGAAAATTCATATATATTCTGGATATCTGCTATATTTAATGCTAAATAGTCAATTCAGCAGTGATAGTCATATCTATCTAGTTAGTAAATGTTAATCATAAAAAAATAGATAAAGTTACATCTGATAAAAATAAGTCATGTAGTTCCGAAATCAGTCGACAGAAAATTCCGACATTTTCCTTGACGTCATTCACCCAACGCATATCGAAGATGCCAACCTCTTAAAACATTTATGATGGCAACCTCTTCTTTTATTTCTCTCCTAAGCTGATAATATAACATGTTATTATATTCAAAATTACAAGTTAAAGTATCATGAAATTATCAGGAAAAATACATACCCAAAAAACTTGTAGAACCAGCTCACATTGGGTGGCAAAGTCGCTACTTAGCCGTGCGAAGAGACTTCAGAGAACTCGACATCGTTCTAGAGAGCTTCAGTTAAAATATCTTGAGGCACTATGTCGTCTTGCCTTACTTCATTGCAAAATGGCCGAAAGTATGTTACGTGTTGATATCTTTGAGATTTTCCACTTTAACGTAAGAAAGATGACCTAAAAGTTGTCAGTTACGACAAGAAAATTGTTTAATGATCAACTTTGATGTAAAATACTGAATTTGATACCCTGAAGAACTCGCCATAATATAAGTCTGGCAAAGAAAATTGGACCAATAATTCTTTAGGAATAGGTTCGAGGCTTTTTTAATGTCTATACGATTTAGATTCTACAATAAGCTTGAATAAACTGGATATATGTAATGAAGAATGCTCTATAAATTGTAAGACAGAGAGACGAACATCTCTTACGAGATTTCTCATTTACTTCGAACAGAGGATGCTCGCTTATAAACTTAATTAGGAAAGACACATACAGTACGTTCAATTACACGTATTATATGTGTAATTACATTCGAGACAAAATCATTACTTAAAAATGAGTAATGCGAATAACAGTACTTCTCCAAATACGAGTTGGAACGAATATGCAAATAAGAGTGTTTAGTTTCGTCCTCCAAACGTTATTGTATACTCGAGTTTGTCTCTTTCCTTTGAAAGTGCTTTTACCAAAGCTTGAAACTGGCTTGAGGGAATTAGAATGCTCTCGTGATATATCAGCTCTCCCCCTTCCATTTACAAATCGTCTTGGCTGCTTTTACTATTATGACAACCAGCCTCGTCGATTATTATTATTATTATTATTATTATTATTATTATTATTATTATTATTATTATTATTATTATTATTATGTTGTAAATCTGAAGTCTTAGGCCCGATTTCTTAAACAGTGTAAACCTAGGATACCATATTGTTAGTTAGCTAGACACACACAAATGGATTTCATAAACGCATCTGACGCCGTTCTGTGTATGGCTAGGATCCCGTACGGGATCCTAGCCATACACAGAACCGCGTCAGATGCGTTTATAAAATCCATTTATGTGTGTCTAGCTAACTAACAATATGGTATCCTAGGTTTACACTGTTTAAGAAAGAGATCCTAGCCATACACAGAACCGCGTCAGATGCGTTTATGAAATCCATTTGTGTGTGTCTAACTAACGATATGGAATCCTAGGTTTACACTGTTTAAGAAATCGGGCCCACAGGATCCTAGCCATACACAGAACCGCGTCAGATGCGTTTATGAAATCCATTTGTTAGTGTCTAGCTAACTAACAATATGGTATCCTAGGTTTACACTGTTTAAGAAATCGGGCCTATATCTATGCGACGAATACAGTATATAGAAATACTCTACCCACGCTGCTACTCTCTTTTTCTTTCTCTAGCCCTCACTCTTTCTCCCTGTGTGTGTGGTGTGTGTGTGTGTGTGTGTGTGTGTGTGTGTGTGTGTGTGTGTGTGTGTGTGTGTGTGTGTGTCGATTTGTCTATCTATCTATCTATGTATCTATCTATCCATCCATCTATCTATCTATCTATCTATCCTTCCATCTATCAATTTATCTATCTATCTATCTATCTATCTATCTATCTATCTATTTATCTATCTATCTATCTATCCATCCATCTATCTATCTATCTATCCTTCCATCTATCAATTTATCTATCTATCTATCTATCAATCAACTATGTATCTATCTATCAATCAATCAATCAATCTCTACCTATCTACCTATCTATCTATCTATCTATCTATCTATCTATATATATATATATATATATATATATATATATATATATATATATATATATATATATATATATCCATCCATCTACCCATTTATATATCTATCCATTCATCTATCCATTTATATATCTATCTATCTATCGATCTATCTATTGTTACTGCGAATTTACTTTATCAAACTGAGTTTCTCATTTTTCTTTGTAATTTTTTTCCCTTGTCATGTATTCGCCCTTCCATATTTCCTTTTCTTTCTTTTTCTCTCTTCAACCCACCTTCAATTCTATCTATCTATTTATCTATCTACCTATCTATTAGCCCCTGTTTATCTCCGAATTTTCTTGTTTCCTTTTATATTCTTGAGATGACAACCTTCAATTCTCTCTTTCTCTCTATCTATCTATCTATCTATCTATCTATCTATCTATCTATCTATTACCCACTGTTTATCTCCGAATTTTTCTGTTTCCTTTTATATTCTTGAGATGCCATCGTCACACTAGACGATGCCAATGGATGATTCAGTGATTTCTGCAGTTACCAATAGAAAGATTTAAAAAAAAAGAAAAAAATCTCTCTCCAGTGTGCGAAAAATAATAGAAAATAGAAAAATATATGAAGAAATTGATCGTAAAAGTTGAATATAGATCATCTCTAGTTCAGTTCCGGTTTTACGTCACGGACTCCCTTTTCAGCCAAGGGCTAGGACGGTTGCCTTCTGGCGAAGGACTTTTGGCATATGTAATCGTTACCCTGGGTGCATGCCCTTGCTAACCTCACCTCTAGAGCACATGTTAATAGTTTTCATTCCAGCGCCATCTTTGTTTTGTAGTCACCGTGGCTCAGCCGGTAGTGTCCGCGACTCTGAGGCGTCAGGTCGAGGGTTCGCGCCCCGTCACGGTCTGAGGTTAGCAAGGGCATGCACTCAGGGTAACGATTACATCTGCCAAAACAAGTCCTTTTCAAGAAGGCAGCCGTCCTAGCCCTTGGTTGAAAAGGGAGTCCGTGACGTAAAACCGGAACTTCGCTATACTAACATTGTTTTCTCACTTCCTTTCATTCTAATTTCATTTATCATCGTACACTAAAGGCTATTGTTATTTGTGTATTTTCTCATTTTGTTTCGTTCAATCTCGCCGTCTCATTTCCTATCCATAAATAAGTCTTTCGGTACTGTTCAGTTCTAATTAATTCACTTAAAATGAATTAATTCATTTAATTCACTTAAAATGAATTAATTCATTTAATTCACTTAAAATGAATTAATTCATTTAATTCACTTAAAATGAATTAATTCATTTAATTCACTTAAAATGAATTAATTCATTTAATTCACTTAAAATGAATTAATTCATTTAATTCACTTAAAATGAATTAATTCATTTAATTCACTTAAAATGAATTAATTCATTTAATTCACTTAAAATGAATTAATTCATTTAATTCACTTAAAATGAATTAATTCATTTAATTCACTTAACATGAATTAATTCATTTAATTCACTTAAAATGAATTAATTTATATAATTCACTTAAATTTAGTACATTACACAATCCATTTATTTTTTACTTTTGTTAATTCTCTTCATAACACAATTTACTTATTTTCTACTCTCTATGACAGGGGTTCTCAAACTTTTTCTCGTTCAGTACCCCTCCCCCACGCGCTATATATTAATCTGACACCGAATATGGATTTGTCATATAGTAAGACTAATTCAGTATACGTTGGTAGTGCTGCAATGGAAATTTAAAAAAAAAAAAGATATTTAAATTATATTTGACTTTATCAAGCATGAGCATCGACATTACAAGCAATTTAGAATGACTTTCTGTTTAAAATACTTTTTCGTGAAAATTTTCAGTGAACCCCTGGGGGTTTGCGAGCCCAGGTGTGAGAACCCCCGCTCTAGAATAATTGAATTGGTTTACAACTTAGACGTATCAATAATACTCTCCAGAGTTTATTCTATTTTATGTACTTATTCTTCGGGTCTAGGGTTCGCTGCCCGTAACAGTCTGAGCTTAGAAAGGGCATTCACTCAGGGTAGCGGTCACACTTGCCAAAATCAAAGTCCTTTACTAGAAGGCACTGTCCTAGCCCTAAGCAGAATAGGGAATCCGTGACGTAACCGATCCCAACACATCGCATTCTGATCTGTTTTACGTCAAGGACTCCCTTTTCTGCTAAGGGCTAAGACGGAGCCTTCTTGCCAAGGAATCAAAGTTACGAGCGTTACCGCTCGACCACGGTGGCCACATTTGGTTACCTTGGTCTAAAAAAAAAAAAAAAAAAAAGAGGCAAATTTAGGACATTCTACCATGCATATAACACGGTAAAACATATACTAATGGATTCGGTTTTACGTCACGAACTCCCTTTTCTACTAAGGGCTAGGACGGATGCCTTCTTGCGAAGGACTTGTTTTGGCATGTGTAATCGTTACCCTGAGTGTATGCCCTAACCTCAGTCCGTGACGGGGCGCGAACCCTCGACCTGCCGACACAGAGTCGCGGACGCTACCATTTAGCCACGGAGACTACAGAAATATTATTTCAGGAACAGCGTTATTAGAATCGACAAAGAAGTATGAAGTCCCAAGAGAGTTATTTCCCGTTTAATACTCTTCAAATAATTTAAGAATAACACTTTCCCAATATGGAGTAGTCTCCGTGGCAAAATGGTAGCGTCCGCGACTCTGAGGCGGCAGGTCGAGGGTTCGCGCTCCGTCACGGACTGAGGTCAGTAAGGGCATACACTCAGGGTAACGATTACATCTGCCAAAACAAGTCCTTCGCATGAAGGCAACCGTCCTAGCCCTTAGTAGAAAAGGGAGTCGTGACGTAAAACCGAAACCAAACTTTCCCAATATGGACGGGTGTGAGGGGAGTTGCTATGTGATGAAGTAGTGGGGGTAAACCAGCTGCGGCTGTCGGGTCTCATTGTTGAATATCTTTGTCCGCCTACCTTAAAGATGGCCCAAGCAGAGTGGAAGGGGATTTCACTAAACAATTAAAGTGTCTCTGTATCGAAGTTTATACTATCAAGAAAAAAACACGAAACACATTAAACTGATTTTGTTTATCTTGACTCCATATTTAATTCTCTTCCACGTATATTCTTTATCAAGTATGTTAAACAGTCTTTGTTTATCTTGACTCCATATTTAATTCTCTTCCAAGTATTTTATTTATCAAGTATGTTAAACAGTTTTTGTTTATCTTGACGCCATATTTAATTCCCTTCTACGTATATTCTTTATCAAGTATGTTCTTCAAGAAGTTGCTAGGATATAATGCTGTTTTTGACACCTTCTCACACTTTCAACCATTATCTCTCCATACTAATAAAATTCATTCCACCACACTAACATTTCAACACATCCCAACCATAAATCCTCCATTCAACCCAAAAACACAACACAACAAAACTCAAACCCCACACTTCAACCATCTCAAACATACACAAACAAACAACCAACACCACCAAAACTCCTAAAAATACCCTCCAACCCAACACCAACCTCCAACCCCCCAACAAAAAACAAACAAAACACAAACACCAAAAACAACAAAAAATACCACAACCTCTCCTCCCATACTCCCAACCAACACAAACACACACAAAACCACCACAACCACACTCCCCACAACACACCTAAAATACTTCAACCACTCTCCAAATTCCCCAACAAATCCTATCAACCCAAAACTACCAAACACCACAAACAACCCAAACCAACAAACCCTCCCAAAACCCAACACAACCACAAAAACACCCTAAAACACCAAATCCCTCCACCAAACCCTAAACAATCTCTCCAAACCTCTCACATTCCATCCATCAAAAAACCAAAACCAACACAATCACACCAACCACACCATTCCTAAAATTAACTTCTCATCCAAACAACCCAAAAAACACCATCTCTATCCATACCCAAATCATCCAAACACACAAACACACCAAAACAACACAACAACCCCCAACCATCCAACACAAACCACCCTCACCTCAACCATCTCAATCCATATCTCTCATCACCAAACACAACCTAAAGAACACCCACCACCCTTCAACAACAACAACCTACCTCAATCCACACTCATCCAATCTATCAACCAAACAACCAAAATACTTCACAACTCCAACAAAAAAACAAACACAACCTTACCCAAAATCCACACAACACTATCAATCAAACCACCATTCAACCCCAATCCAAACAATCTTCCTTCTCCTTCCCTTACACTCTTCATCCATCTCCATCCATATTCTATCCTCCATTTCATCTCTATTCCCTCTCACCACTCCTAAAATTATCATTTCATCCAGCTTCTCTAACATTTTCCATCTATCTCTATCCATATTCTACCCTCCATTTCATCCATATTCCCTTTCACCAAACTCCTAAACTAATCTCTTCCTTCTCCTTCCCTTACACCCTTCATCAATCTCTATCCATATTCTATCCTCCTTTCATCCATATTCCCTCTCACCAAACTCCTAAACTGATCTCTTCCTTTTCCTAAACTCACGCTTTTCATCCATCTCTATCCATATTCTATCCTCCATTTCATTTCTAGTCCCTCACACCACTCCTAAAATTATCTTTTCATCCAGCTTCTCTCGCGTTTTCCATCCATCTCTATCCATATTCTATTCTCCATTTCATCCATATTCCCTCTCACCAAACTCCAGAACTGATCTCTTCCTTTTCCTTCTCTCACACTCTTCATCCATCTCCATCCATAGTCTATCCTCCATTTCATCCATATTCCCTCTCACCACTCCCAAAATTATCTTTTCATACAGCTTCTCTCACATTTTCCATCCATTTCTATCCATATTCTATCCTCCATTTCATCTCTATTCCCTCTCACAACTCCTAAAATTATCTTTTCATCCACCTTCTCTCACATTTTTCATCTATCTCTATCCATAGTCTATCCTCCATTTCATCCATATTCCCTCTCAACAAACTCCTAAACTTATCTCTTCCTGTTCCTTCTCTCACACTCTTCATCCATCTCTATCCATATTCTATCCTCCATTTCAACCATATTCCCTCTCAACAAACTCCTAAACTTATCTCTTCCTTCTTCCTTCACACTCTTCAGCCATCTCCATCCATATTCTATCCTCCATTTCACCTCTCTTCCCTCTAAACACTCTTAAAATTATCTTTTCATCCAGCTTCTCTCACATTTTCCAGCCATCTCTATCCATATTCTACCCTCCATTTCATCCTTATTCCTCTCAAGAAACTCCTAAACTTATCTCTTCCTTCTCTATCCCTCACGCTCTTCATCCATCTCTATCCTCCATTTCAACCACATTCCCTCTCACCAAACACCTAAACTGATCTCTTCCTTCTTCCCTCACACTCTTCATCCATCTCTATCCATATTCTATCATACATTTCATCCAAATTCCCTCTCACCAAACTCCTAAACTGATCTCTTCCCTCTCCATCCCTCACCCTCTTCGCCCATCTCTATCCATATTCTATCCTCCATTTCATCCATATTCCCTCTCACGAAACTCCTAAACTGATCTCTTCCCTCTCCATCCCTCACACTTTTCATCCATCTCTATTCATATTCTATCCTCCTTTCATCCATATTCCCTCTCAACAAACTCCTAAACTGATCTCTACCCTCTCCATCCCTCACGCTCTTCACCCATCTCTATCCATAGTCTATCCTCCATTTCATCCATATTCCCTCTCACCAAACTCCTAAACTTAACTCTCCCTTCTTCCCTCTCTCAAGTTTATCGTTTTTTCATCCCTCTCACCTCCTCCTGGTCAGGACAAGAAGTTGTGAATTCTTCTCGTTCATCCCAACGGTCATAAATACTAGTCAGCAGGAGCAAGAGTACATTTATACCAATTGCTTGGTACGGCATTTTGCAAGTGTATCTTATTTTATGTTGTTCTATTTAATCTTTTTTTAAGGTGAGATTGTTTTTTTAGGGTGGGATTGTTTGTTTTAGGGTGGTTGTTTTTTCTAGGGTTGGATTGTTTTTTTAGGGTAAGATTGTTTTTTAGGGAGGGATTGAGTTTTTTAGGGTAAGATTGAGTTTTTAGGGTGGGATTGTTCTTTTAGGGTGGGATTGCTTTTTTTTAGGGTTGGATTGCTTTTTTAAGGTGGGATTGTTTTTTTTTAAGGTGGGATTGTTTTTTAAAGGTGGGATTGTTTTTTTAGGGTGGGATTGTGTTTTTTAGGTTGGGATTGTTTTTTTTAGGGTGGGATTGTTTTTATAGGATGAGATTGTTTTTTGGGGGGTGTTATTTTTTTAGGGTGAGGTGAAGAGGTCTAACAATATGACCAGTGATAAAATGTTGGAAAACATAGAAAAAATAATTTTTTAGGTTGAAAATTTTTTAGGCATATGCTAAAAGACTACCAGCGAATACTGTATTATTGTTAGAATCTCTAATATGCTATATGAAAAAGAAAAAATACTTTACAAGCAAATGCCAAATATTATATAGCTTAGGTACAGACCCTAGCAACGGCTCACCGACAGCTTTTCACTTCACAGCTCACCAACAGCTTTTTTATTCACAGCTCACCGACAGCTTTCTGATTCACAACTCAACCACAGCATGTCGATTCACAACTCATCTACAGCATGTCGATTCACGGCTCACCGATAGCTTTTCGCTTCACAGCTCACCAACAGTTTTTTAATCACAGCTCACCGACAGCTTTTGATTCACAGCTAACCGACATCTTTTCCATTTACAGCTCAGCGACAGCTTTTCTATTCACAGCTCACCGACAGCTTTTCGATGCACAGCTCACCAACAGCTTTTTTATTCACAGCTCACCGACAGCTTTCCGATTCACAGCTCACCGACAGCTTTTCCATTCACAACTCACCAACAGCTTTTCGATTCACAGGTCACCAACAGCCTTTTGATTCACAGTTCACCGACAGCATTTTGATTCACAGCTCACCGACAGCTTTTCGATTCACGGCTCACCATCAGCTTTATGATTCACAGCTCACCGACAGCTTTTCGATTCACAGCACACCAACAGCTCTTCGACTTACAGCTCACCGACAACTTTCTGATTCATAGCTCACCGACAGCTTTTCGATTCACGGCTCAAAGACAGCTTTTCGATTCACAGCTCACCGACAGCTTGTGGATTCGACCGGAGACAGACTATTGGTATACGGACTACAATAATAAACCCTTATTTCCATTAAAATACAATGGGTATTCGTCAGCCGGGGCAAGCCCCAACCCCCCACTGTGGTGCCCAACCACAGCAGTAACCTGTCAGGAAACAGCTTAAACTCTCGGTTTTAGACGGGAACCGATCTCTCGACCTCGTGAATGCGAAGCCAGCACGTTACCACTGTACTAGCCAGCAGGCTCTTCAACTAACAGTATGGGTTGACTGACAAATAGCGTTTTTGTTTCATATTTTCGAGGCAAAATAAAAAACAAATATAAACAAGTCAACTTAAAGTATCATTCTTTAGCTGAACAAATGATCAACATGCGTGATGGAACTGAAATTTAATGGTGTGTGATTTCCTAATTGTGATTACCTAATTGTGTTTACGGGAAAGAGCCCAAAGCTCGTATCTTCCCGTCTCCTGATCAGTTCCATTTTAGACTTAGTGATACTTATCGTACCTGTCCTTAAAACTATGGATTGAGATAGCATTAACTACCTCCTCGCTTAGCCAATTCCAATTATCAACTACTCTTACACTGAAAAAGTATTTCCTTACATCCTGCAAAGAACTTTTCTTACGAAGCTTCAAACTATGACCTCTAGTTCTAGAGCCAGCCATATCGAAATATCGATCCCTATCCACTCTATCATAACCATGAAGGAATTTAAAGACCGTCACCATATCCCCCCTTACTCTTCTAGCTTCGAGTGATGGCAAGTCTAATTCCCTCAGTCTCTCATCATAACCGAGATTGCGTATTTCTGGCACCAGTTTCGTGGCATGTCTTTGAACTTTTTCAAGCTTAGCTAGGTGCTTTTTCAAGTGCGGATTCCAAAAGGGGGCTGCATATTCGAGTTTTGGCCTCACATAGGTTACATAAATATTTCTGAACATTTCCTTGTCCATGTGCCTGAAGGCTACCCTTACATTTGATAAGAATGCATATGCTGCCCTTACTACGCCATTTATATGTATTTCTGGAGACATATCTGCCAGTATGTTTACTCCTAGATCTCTCTCATTTTCTGTCTCTTGAAGTTGTACTCCAGCCACCGAGTAGTCAAGCTTGGGCCTTCTTGCACTTGTACCCATTCTCATTACCTTACATTTTGAGGTATTGAATTTCATTAGCCACTTTTCTGACCACTCATGCAGATTATTTAGATCCTCCTGAAGTTCTCTACCATTGTTCTCGTTTTTTACTTTCTTCACAATCTTTGCATCATCTGCAAACATATTCATGAATGAATTTACAGACTCTGGTAGATCATTTACATATACAAGGAACAAAAGTGGCCCTAAAACTGAACCCTGTGGAACTCCACTACTAACTCTTCTCAATTCAGACACTGAGTGTCTTACTCTAACCCTCTGTTCCCTTCCTTCTAAGTAAGTTTTTATCCATTCCAAGACATTTCCACCTATTCTAGCCATTGATTGCAGCTTCCTAATAAGTCTCCCATGTGGAACAGTGTCAAACGCTTTCTGGAAGTCTAGGAATATGCAATCTGCCCAGCCCTCTCTTTCCTGTAAGATTTGGCTTACCTCATCATAAAATTCTAATAAGTTTGTTACTGTTGATCTACCTTCTCTGAAGCCATGTTGCCTTACTGACAAAAAGTTGAAGGATTCCAAGTGAAGAGAGATATGTTTCCTTAGTAGTTTCTCCATAACTTTGCAAACTATGCTGGTCAAGGAAACTGGTCTATAGTTCAGAGCCGTATCCCTCCTTCCCTTTTTGAAGATAGGTATCACATTTGCTTGTTTCCAGCATCTTGGAATCTCCCCCGACTCCAGTGACTCCTTAAATATGATACTTAGTGCCACTGATATTGTGTTTGCGCATTTTTTAAGCACATGAGGGGATATGTCATCAGGACCTGTAGCTTTATGAACATCTAAATCCATCAGCGCCTTGCATACCTCTGTGGCTGTAAGGTTGATGTTCTCTAATACCGGCCCTTGAGCTTCTATCACTGCAATCTGAGGGGGTGGGGTATTTTCTACTGTAAATACTGACTGAAACTCCTTGTTCAATTCTTTGCAGATCTCTTCGTCCGTCTCAGTGATGCTTCCATCCGCTCTCTTTAGCCTTAAAACCTGTTCTTTTACCTTCAGTTTTCCTCTGATAAAGCTGTGGAAAAGCTTGGGATTTTCTTTAGCCTTCCTGGTGATGTCCCTCTCATAATCTCTCTCTGCCTCTCTCCTTTTACTTAGGTAGTCATTTCTTGCTCTTTTGTAGGTTTGCCAGGCATTTATGTTTTTTCTCCTCCTATACCTTTTCCAGCATTTGTCTCTCCACTCCTTAGCTCTTTTACACCCATTATCGAACCATTTCTCTCTGGCATGAATTACACCTACTTTGGTGACAGGTATGCAGCAATCTACTATCTTCCCATATTTCTCACAAAAGATGTCATACATTTCTTGTACAGATTTGTTGTAAAATAAGGTTCTCCAGTCAATAACTGCAAAAAGCTCATTCATTTTGATGTAATCTCCTTTCCGATAGTTCCTCCTCATGTCCTCAGTGCCTCTACTCTCAGGAAGAATATCTTCAATGATATACTCCATCAACAACACACAGTGGTCACTCTTTCCAATTGGTGGTTCATACTCAATATTTTCAATATCCAACACATTATCTGTGAACACTAGATCAAGTAGTGATGGCTCATCCCCACCCCTGGCTCTTGTTGGTTCCATTACATGTTGGTGTAGGAAATTCCCTTGTACGCAATCTAGGAATCTTGCCCCAAATGAGTCCTCACCACTGTGTGGGTCAAGATTTATCCAATCTATCTCTTTATGATTAAAGTCTCCCATAATCAAAATCCTACATTTTTTCTCCCGTGCCATGTTAACAACTGAGTTTATGACTTCAATAGTACCTATATGACTTTCCTCATAAATTTCAAGCCTATTTTGGTTCCTTGGTGGGTTGTATACAACAGTTATTATAATGCTCTCTGACCCAGTATTTATGCGAGCAACAAGAAATTCCCTGAACTCACTTTCTATAGCCAAGTTTATTTCTTCAACTTGAATCCTCTCACTTATGAGCAGTGCTATCCCTCCACCAGTCCTCTCACATCTTTCAACCCTTAGTATTCTGAAGCCCTTAGGAAAAACTGTGACACTGTTTATGTCCTCACTCAACTTAGTCTCTGTAATTGCTACTATATCTGCCTTACTGTTGTGAATCCTGTCTTTTAATTCTACTGCCTTACCAGCTAATCCATCAGCATTTGTGTATAACAATCTTAATGAGGCCCCATCCCCTGATCTTCTGTCATTATC